>VXAD01006091.1:1079705-1126933 GCA_013399195.1 Dicrurus megarhynchus
ACTTTTACTCTATACTAATTATTATTGACATCCACATTTAATTTTTGCACTTCCCGTACGGTCCCCGTTGTTCGGTCAGTTCAGCATCTCGCCCCCCCCGCCCCCAGGTCTCCCTTGCGAGGCTGCTACCGCCAGCCTGGGCAGGGCTGAGGACAGACCCCCAACCCCGCCCCGGCCGAGGGACACGGACACTCCGGCCCGCCAGGTCCCGTAGGGTTATGCACTAAAACGTGAGTTAGTATGGAAATGCACTGTCCGCCCCTTCGTACGTGTTGCCCTTTGCTGTACAAGCTGACGGAGATCAGCGAGTTGTCATTAAAGAGAGTGGCTGAACCTTGGCGTCCCTGGCGTTCCTTGCGCATCCCGGGAGGGGGGCGGTGGATGCGGAGCCGCCCGTCCCGAGGGCTCTCCCGGAGCCTTTTCCCTGCCGGTCCCCACCGGGTTTGTGCAGCCTTCCCGTGCGTTCGGCATTCCCGTTTTGCCCCTTGCAAACCGTGTTTGTATTTTAAGGAATTTAGTAAAGAATTTTAAAGCCGTTTTTCGAGCTCACAGCCTGGCGGAACCGCTAAGCAGCGGCCCCGTCTTCCCGGGCTGGGATCGGGACCGACCCTGCCATTCCCAGTCTCTGGGAGCGTGTGGCGGGGTATTAATTTCTTCCCTGCACAAGAAAGCAATGCAAGGAGAGGTACCGACACCCCAAGTCATAAACCAAAGCCCCCAAACTGCCCCCAGCCCATCCGCGGGAGGTTTCCACAACCCCTCCCCATCCTGTCCCCGTGGGGAGAGGGGCAAAGGATCCTCCGCCCGCCCCCAGACTGCCCAGGGACAGCGAGCAGGGCTCCCCAGCGCCCGGCTCCTGCCTCTCCTCTGCCTCAGCCCCAGCCTCTCGGCCCCTTTTACAGTAGTCGCTATCAAATGTCAATTATTGGGAGTGAGAAACAACAAACATTGTAATTCAGCGCAGTCACAACATCCTCTGAGAGTGTCTGAGACTGTCCGGCCGGTGACAGGGCGATTAAGGGGACCTGCAACCCCTCCTGCCTCGGCCATATCGGCCCCATCAGTAAACAGGGATGGAGACAGGGTGGCTGTGGCCCTGGGACAGAGGATGAAAGGCTGCCGGGGAATGGGAGCTGCCTGCAGCCTCTCTCCCTCCCTCCCAACCCCACACAGCCCCCGAGGTAGGATGGTACAGATAAGGAGCTCCCACCTCCTTCCAATCTCCGCAAATGCAAGAGGAGCCCCGGGTGCTGCTCACAAAGCCCCTAAGGCAGCGTGGAGTGTAGACCCCTGTCTGGGGCTCAGGGCTGGGCAAAGAGGGACCTTCTGCCTCATCCCAAGGAGAATCTGCCTCGGGATGCTCACCCCAGAGAGCCAGAGGCACATGGGGTCTGTGACAAAGGGGACCAGGGTGTGCCAGCCTGAAGCAGGGCCATCCCTCACCTGTGCAGGCCAGGGAGAAGCAAAAGCCACTTCCCCTCATTTGGGACCATCTCCAAGGCTCCACGATGGCTTTGCCATCTTCCCACACAGGGCTCCAGATCAACCAGAAATTGCCCTGCATGAAGACAGCCAAGGGTGTCCACCTTCCCAGAACTCCAGGAAAAGAGAATGGAGGGGGCAGGACAAAGCTGGGTTTAAACTGATGAGTGGTGGGGGCAGTCACAGTTCGGGGCCACAGTTTGCCTGAGCTGTCAAATGGTCTCGATGGTGCCATCCCACCCCAGGGACCTGGTGTCACCACCGCAGGGCTCGGCCAGGGTCAGAGCACACAGGGAGCCCTCAGAAGGAGGACAAGTCCTGAGTTAACACGGGGGGAGGCATTAAGATTTAGCTAAAACTTGAACTTTCAGAAGCTGGCCCTGAGCAGGGCCCTTCATCAAGTGGACAAACAAAACAGACAGCAGTGAAATTCAGGAAAAGCCACAGGAAAAAGTAACTTCCCACATCAACACAGAACCCCTTCTCACATACTCGCAACATCCTTTCCCTTCCTCAAACCCCGTTATTTTCTTCAAACATGTTTGTTTTCCTCCCATAATATCTCAGAGCTGCAGCTACCAAGAAATCCGACTGCCCCGTGGGATTTTCCCTGCAGTGGCTGTTCTGGGCACCAACTTTGGGTCCGATCTCCAGGACTGCACTGTGCTTGTTCTCAGCAGGGATGCACGTCCTACAGCTCCTGCTCACGCACTCCCCTCCTCCCCAGGCTTCCCTGTTCCTGCGGGAATTGCATCACGAGCAGATGCAGAGCAGGATAAGATGGGGACTTGGAGCAGCAGCCGGAGCCTTGGAGCCGGTTCAGAAAGTGATTTAGGCAGAGGACACGAGCACAGCTGGCTGAGCCAGGCAGGCAGCGCTGGCAGGGGCACCAGCAGCCACGGCTAAAGACCTTCCATTAGCTGGATTAATGGGAAGTGCAAGGGAGATACAGCAGGAATTTACCCCCAGCACACTGATGCTGGCCGAGGGGGGCTCCCTGGGTTCACAGACACCCCATTGCTCCCATTCCTGCTCTCCAGCTCAGCCTCATCTTCAGCAGCAGCTCCACAGCAGCTCAGCCCACAGGGTCAGGCAGGGGCAAAAGGTCCCTCCAGGACTCCCAAAGGCACCGGGGCTGTGCTCCTCAGCCCAGTCCTCTCAAAGAGGACTCAGAAAAACTGCACGTAACAAATCTGACCTGTTCCTGTCCGAGCCTGAAGTGTTTCCCCTCTCTAGAGCAACACGAGAAAAGGTTGCTTGAAAAGGCTGTTCCAGAGGAAAGTGCAGGATCCTGGCATTTCCCCAGGGAACCTGAAATCAGAGATCCTCCCAGTGCCCGGGGACATGCTAAAGGGTGTAGGAAAAAAAGCTTTTAATAAGATTTGCTCTTGGATTTGATCTTGCTCTTCCCTCAGATTTTTTGGGGATTACGCAGCCTGGCACTGGCATTCACTGCTCTATTCAAGCCCAGCTTTTTTTGGAGAATTCAGTGCTCCAGCTGCACCTGAAGGTGACGGGGCGAGAGCAGCTCAGTCTTCTTGAGACGAACTGCACATGGCAATTTTATCCAAACTCTTTGGAATTCACGCAATTTGTACAGGAACGAGTTGTCAGCTGTAAGGAACTGATACCAAATCCCTTGCCCTTGGCAGTTTCGTAGGAACCGAAGTAATTGTTTTTCCCAAGTAACACCCCTGCAGTTCCTAAAATGTCAGAATTTTATTCCTTAAGTTCAAGGAGTTTTCACATCGGAAGTTATTCTCTGGAGTCCGAAAACAAGACACGGTCCTGGCAGGAATTAAGCGTTTCAATGTTCCTGAGAAGCTCGGCAGGAAAACAACAGATCAACAACCCTCTCTGGCCAGCCCCTGCTCCTAATTCATCTCACTGACATCGCTTTAGATCAGTATCAGCAGTAAGTGATTTCTTGTTAATGGAGATTATTAAGAAGAATCAACACCTTTAAAATGCCACTCCAAAGCGAGAAAGGGATGGGCTTTCAGGCTGGAGTCCGAGTTTTCATTCCCCGGTGTTTTGTTATTGCCTAAACCACGAAATTAACGCTGCATTTGGACGCAGAAGGAGAGGGAAGCAGAGATTTCTCCCAGCAGATCAAGCACTGGCAGTGCATTTGTGAAAGTTCATCAATCAAGGTTTAGCAAAGTGACACAGAATACATTACTTGAAGATCTCTACCTGTCTCCTGCAGTCGTTTTAAACCCTGCCACTCCAGCGTTTCACGCAGCAAGAAAGACCCATTTAGAGACAAGATCACCCCGAGCAGCCCATCAGCCGCATTTCCTGGTGTAGTCCTGCACAGACCGGCCCCAGACTGGTGCTGGAGCCGATGCTGCTGAGATGAGCAAAACCAGGTGAGCTCCTCTGTCTTTGCACGAAGGAGTGACCGGAACCTCAAATGAAATGTAAATTATTTCAGCGGAGTCCGGGTGAATATACTGAGATAGAAAATAAACTCTTTCCCAGAAACTGAGCAGCAGGGAGAGAAATTCCCATTCAGAAGAGCAGAGCAGGGCGTGTTTAAACCAGCTCTGTGTGCGAGCAGCCGGGGCACTGACCGCACTGAGGCTCTCACACATCTCAAGTCACCCCCGCTTAAAATAACAATTTTCTTTTTGTGTCAGCAAAGAATCACAGTCAAATGGCTAAACCACAGGTCTAGGCCAGGAGATGGGGCACTTTTCCCAACCCCGTTAGAGAGTGGCATCGTGTTTGCAGCAGGTTCAGCTCAGTCCTGCCCACTTTGAGCAGCCCAGGGGTTCTCCAACACAACTTGCAGAGTTCACTCAATACCTGCTCAGTTTGGAGGGCTGGAAAAATAAGTTATCCAAAAGAAAAACAAACAAACTTGTAAGTGGGAACAAATCTCTTAGTGGCCAGAATAATTTTATTTCTTAGGGTTGGTTAAGATTAATTGGTCTTGGGGAGACATCCTGGAGCTAAATTATTACTTGTGGAGATGGGTGAGCTGAAGGCATGAATGACTGCTGTGGAGTGGGCAAGGCCAGGAGTTAACAGGCTCAAATAGGAAAAGAATTTCAAGTTCTGTGAACTGCTCTAACAACAACTTAGTAAGAAACAAACAAAATTTAGAAAGTCACTTCAGAGTTTTAGTCCTAGAACTAACAAATCTGGTTGTTGAACAAGTTAGTAACTTCCCCAGTTCAAAACACCTGCTCTCAAACATTTTCCAGGGGTTCTGTGCATTTGCAGCAGGATTTGGTGCTCTCTGCTGCCACAAGAATACACCAGAGTTTATTTTAGCACAGCAGACATTTCCTAAATAGATTTTATTGTCCTCCAGCATAAGCTTGGAATAAGTTACAATATTAACCCCTAGAAATTGCCCCCAGATCACATCTTCCTGGCCCAGGATATTTTTGTATTCCTTATTATATGTGGAAAAGAAAAGCTGCTGTCAGAGCAGTGGAGGAGCAGCACAAAGACACGGGCACAGTGCTGGCTGGCAGCAAGAGGAGCCGTTCAAAACTGGCCACAAAAAGAAAAAATTCAAACCCATTTCAGTCAAATAAGTAAGTTTCTCAACACAAATAAAGCAAATATTAAGCACAAATAAAAAAGAGAATGAAAACCCACTGCCTTGACTTCAAATCTAATGGTGTTAAGGAAATTATTTAGGCTGTTTCAAAGGAGGAAAATTTAAATATCTCTTGACTCGAGGTCCCGTGTGCTGCTTTAAGCATTGTGCAGCGTCAGCTGCTGCTTCCCTCTCTCCACACACCCCCAGAGCCAGGTCCAGATCCAGGCTGCAATTACACACTTCACTTTACAGACATGGCTAATCCCACTGGAGATTCCGTAGGGACACGGAGAGGGCTCAGGGGGAAGCAGACGGCCACGCTGACACTCAGCCTCGCTTCTGGCACCCTCCCATGCCGAGGCTCCTGTGTCCTCCTGCTATTTCTTGCTGGTTGTGAGGGCTAGAGGCGTTTTCGTGTTTGTTCTGGGTTTTATTTGAGTGGCACCAGCCAACTCCACAGGCCCAGGAAACGATCCACAGCCTGAGCATCCCTGGGGATCGCAGGAGTCCCCATCCCGGAGCCATAAACGCGCAGCCCTGCTCAGAACGTGGGTTCCTCACTGCTGTCTTTAGGAACAGCCCTTTCCAAGTAATGCAAAAAAAAAATTGCTTTACTTCTCCATAATTGTGAAGAAATGCAAGCCTAATTGCTGCCAAAAAACAGATGTTCTGTCCTATCTCCCATCCAACACCCACAGGCATCCAGTGTGTCCATCTGGGATCAAAAATTCTCCTTCTAGCTGCACACAGAGATAAATTATTTAAAAAACAACATTCAGTGAGAGCTGCTGGTTATTGGCTTCTCGGAGAGCCAGGCCTGAAGTGACCACTTGCCTGGTTAGACAACAGTTTAGAGCCCACCAATATTTCACCTTGAGAACTTAAACCTAAATAATTTCTTACACAATGAGGCATCCGAACTGGAAATCACATTCCCCACTGGAGTCCTCAGTGGCAGCATTATCTGCAGCATTTTGGTTTGGTACACACAAAGATTATTTCCCAAGGTGAATACAAATACTCAGCATTTTCCCCACTAAAAACCCCAAAAGTCAGAGCACATGAGAGAATCACCCCCCATGCAGCACATGGGAACAACAGGGGCATTTCTAGGTTAATTTCTAAATATCCTCTTCAATTTTCTTACTTTCCTGACCACGTTTCCAGTCCTATTGGCCTCAATATTGTGGCCGTGAAAACGCTGTGCTCTGCCCCTTTGATCCAGCCCCTGCAAAGCCCTTTCATGTCCTGCTGTCTTCATTACCTCACGTTTTAATTGCTGGCCTTGCAGGGGACAGACAGGTGGTGCAAGGTCACAGCGGGAGATGATGGATGGATTTTGGCAGCGCCTGTGCAGATGACACACACCCAAAATCATCCTGTGGGGCAGAACCCTGGCCTTGGGCTGGGGATCAGCAGGGCACCAACAGCATCCCAAGGACCTGGTTTGGGTCCTGTCAGAGATTATTTCCTGACCACACTGCCTCGCTTCCTTCAGATTGGGGTTTCTAAGCCCCCCCCTCTCCCCCACACACACACAAAGTTATTTATCTGAGCACCACCACCCCTGCAAGTCCCTGGGACCAGCATTTCCCACCCCAGAGAAACGAAACATCCAGAAACAAGAACTGAGCTCAGGTAAAAGGCAGGAGTGAGGCTCAGACTGAGGCACAGTCTGGAGAGGCCATTTAAGCAATTAGTTCCCACTTTCACCATCTTGTTGTTAAGATAACATCACAAATTTTGCAGATTTTGCTGTGTACCTTCAAATTCACTAGCCCAATGTTTTCAAAAAGTCCTTTAGAGATCATTCCTGTTTTATCAGCCAAGACAACAACATCCTATTCACTTCTGAGGGGCATGAAAGTAGGGGAGGTTCAAAATCTGTTGAGAGAAACAATGTGGGCCTCAGGTCTTCATTCTGTATTTGAATTCTTTCCTTATATACAGAATTGACGACTTTGGATTTTTTTTTTTTTTTGGGTCACTGAAATTTTGTGGAAAACTTCTTGGGGAAGAAAAAAAAAAAAACTTAACTAAAAATCAGTCTGGGAAAATCCAGCTCTGCAGAGTGCTTGTTATTGCTGCAGCATCCACTGCTTGTTGCTTTGGGCTTTTTTGGGTAAACTCAAGAGTTTTGGGATCTTGAAATAGAGAAGACAATTTGAATTGTAGCTCTGACATTCGTTTGTGGAATCCTGAGATGGTTCTTTCACCTTGTGTGGCATTAGAGAGGCAGAGAACTCAGGTGAGGAGCAGGGATCCTCTACCACCTGGAAATGCTGCGAAGACAGAAATCCCTGCTCTTGAGTGCCTGGATGGAAAAATGGATGGGGGGTGAGGGAGGGAAAGCCTTTGCACGGAGAGGAACTGACTTTTCAAAAGAGAAAAGGCTTTTGCTGCCCTGAGCTAAAGATAGGATGAGCACAAGCAGCAGCTTTTTAAAGCAGCAGACCCCTCCTTATCACAGATCCCGAGGAGGGAACAGCACTTCCATGGAATGTGGAGTTTCACAGAGCTTTTCCTCCACTCCAGCATCACCCACAGGGTGAGCCTCTGGTGCTGCAGGGGCCTGGCTGGCACCCAGACACCTGGAGGGACCTTCCCTGAGCTTCTTCCCTCATTTTCATCCTGATTTGCTGCCCTACCACTTTCCTTTATCATTTTGACTTTTGACCTTGGGATGGAGGGGCTCTGCTGTGCCACCAGCGCTGCTTCCTTCCTCCAAACCCCCTCCCACCCCGGGGATGCTTTACAGGAAGGGCACTGAGGTGATAGATCTGTCAAGACCAAGGGTCAAGTTTATGTTGATCTACAGGTGTTAGGAGCGTATTGATCCTCTGATTAAGGTCCCTGAGAGGTCACCATAAATCCTCAGGGGGATGAAAACGCCACATAACTCGCTTGCAGATGTTGCAGAAGGAGCCAGATAAAGGAAAGCAGCCGCCCAGCAAGCGTTAACAGACACCCTCAGAGCAGCAGGTGAGGCCACGATGTGGTTTTGCTCTAAGCCAGGGTGGCCAAACCTATAAAAAGGTGAAAATATCAAGCAATTCAGGCCCTAACAAGCTCTTTTGTTTTAGCTCAAGCTGGGATGGTTTTGGCTGGCCCAGGACTAGAGACAGCCTTAGGACAGACACTTTGTCCTCTGTGGTCTGCGCTCTCCAGGGGAATTACACCCGAGTGAGAAGTGCTTTTGTGCACAATCACAGAATGGTTTGGGTTGGAAGAGACCTTAAATACCATCCCATTCCATCCCCCAGCCATGGCCAAGGACACCTCCCACTAGCCCAGGGTGCTCCAAGCCCCATCCAACCCAGCCTCGGACACTTCCAGGGTTGGGGCAGCCACAGCTGCTCTGTGCCAGGGCCCCCCATCCTCACAGGGAAGAATTTCTTCCACACATCTGACCTGCATTTCCCCTCCTTCAATTTGAACCCATTCCTTCTTGTCCTGTCACTCCAGTTCCTGATGCAGGGTCCCTTCTTCCTCTTCCCTTCAGATCCTGGAAGGGGCTGTGGGGTCTCCACACACCCTTCTCTTCTCCAGGCTGAACATTCCCAGCTCTCCCAGCCCGTCCCCAAAGGGAAGGTGCTTCAATCCCTTTATCAACCTCGTGGCCTCCTCTGGACTTGCTCCAACAGTTCCGTGCCCTTCTAGAATAATTTTAGAATAGGATAACTCCTTTGGAAGGGACCTACAAAGACCATCTCATCCAATTCCTTGATTTTGCAGATAAAAAAAACCCTGCATCAGGTACAGCCGCAGCAGATATGTAAAAAGAACCCCCTCCTCTGAACTTCCAGCTCCTCAGGCAGCACTGAAGTTCCCCAAAGCATTTGACAGTGACCAACACACCCCCCCCATGACCCCTGGAGCCAGGGACCAGGCAGATCTTTCCAGCAGCAGCAGCTCAGGGTTCCTGTAACTGGATGATTTAAGCCCAGCAGCTCTGGCAGAGCGTGATGCTCAATCCCTTTATCATGTCTCCTCTCCCTTCAGCAGCCAAAGCCAGGGCTAATTTTAAAAAGCAGCGATATGGTGCTGCTGCAGGAACACACGTTGCAGTTGGCTGCTGGGAATTGAAATAGAAATGGGCATGGACTGCTCTCCAGTTTGGATGTTGAACACTGACTGACTGCAGCTGAGGTAAAAGGCACAAAGAGAACCTGCTAACTTGTTGAAGCCCAAAAGTCACAAAGTAAACCTGGCAAGTTACTTTATTTGAGTAATTTTGGGGGGATTAACAAACCAAAGACTGAAGTCGTTTTAATGTTAATGATCAAAACCAAATTTTTACCTGACTCTATTCCTTTGGAAGAACAACCCTTTAACTTATTAAATCAAGATAAGATCAATGCCTTGCATTTTCTCTCTGGTGAGCAGTGACAGGACCCAAGGGAACAGCTGGAGCTGTGCCAGGGGAGGGTTAGGCTGGATTTTAGGAAAAGGTTCTTCCCTCAGAGGGCAGTCAAGCACGCTGTAAAGAACCTTTCCCTAAAATCCAGTCTAAACCTCCCCGACAGCTGCATTTCTCCCACACCTGACTGTGAACCCAAGACTGGAGAAAGTTTTGAACCCACCCTTGCTGCCTTTATTCCATGCTGAGCCCAGCCACGCTGGGACTGGCAGGTCTTTGTTCAGGGAAGCAGAACGTGGTGCAGAACTTTATTTCACAGTGCTACCTAGTGGCTTCTGCAATGAACGTTCTGCTCCTCAAAACGCTTCTCCGGACACAACCTCAGTGTGGAGTAAATACAAATGACAACAAAATCTGAACTTCCACCACTGCCTGAAACGAGTTAGACTGCAGGAGAAAAAAAAAAAAAAAGGAAAAAAAGGAGACCACACTTGCAAATTAATCCCAAGGGTTTCTGACTGGATGTTCATGCACACCAACAACCCCATCCCAACCTCCTGCAGCTGTCTGGGGTGCCAGGACAGGCAGCCCCTTTATGGAACAACCAGGATTCTTCCTCCCTCACCACTGCCAGGGATTGGCACAGGAACATGGACCAAGTGGCACCCACAGCCCTTCAGAGAGTGTCCTTGCCCCTTTCCCCCTCTCCCACCGCACCAGTGGAAATGCCAGCTCTGTGCTCAGACTTCCCCAGATTTCCTGCCAACGTGGGGACACTCAGGGTGACAAAGCCTCCTCCCCTGCAAAAACCCTTCCACGCTCCTCTCAAACTTCCCTTTGCTCCACAACAGGGGCTGCTGCACCAACTTCTGCTCTGCTCAGGATCACCTCCTTGCTGCTGCCAGTTTATGTGGATTTACACATTGATCCACACATTTTCCAGCGCCACAGGTGCCTTGGCAAAGGAGCAGCTCTGCTGTCCTGTGTTTGCCAGGCACACCAGACAAGGTTTAGGTGCTGCAGCAGCACAAATAAACAAAGTCCTGTTAAAATCTGACAGCTCAGACAGAGCCAAGGCTGGCAGGGTTCAGTGGAAGATGTTAAATCCAACCCTGAGACACAGCTGCTGGATGTGACAGTTTTCCCATATTTAGAAGGAGAACAGTCCTTGCTTCCTTGGGCAATGCCTTGGGATCACCAGATGAAAGGAATCATGTAAGTACTAAGTAGTATTAATAGTCCCAGGCACAATATATATATATGAGAATAAATGGCCAAACAATACTTAACAGTTATTTCCAATAGCAGCATTTGTATAATGCCATCGACACTCAACTGCTGATAAGCTGGACACACTTAAGGAATTTTAATAAGCCTTTGAAAAGCTTTAACTGATGTGAATTAAGCCCTGAGATAATTTAGACGCAGGGCTATCATTCTTCAGTTAAAAATAATTGATCTTGGATGTAAACGTCACATCTTGTGCCCCGGGGTACAAAGGCAGAGAAAATGTCATTTGTCACCAGCAGTGCCTGGGGCTGATGGACACGTTCCGAGGGACCCCCGGGCTCTGCTCACCCACAGGAACTTCTCCCGTGGGGTCAGGGACGAGGAACCTCCCAGGAACGAGACTGAGATACGTGAATTAACAACACACGGGTGCTTATTGCTACAAAGTCACCGGATCCTGTGCCCCGGGGAGGGCAGCAAGAACTGCTGCTGTCTTTTGGCTTTAATCCACCAAAATAGCTCTGCTGCCATTCCCTGCTTGCAGGGGCAGAAACAAAGTTTTCACCTGCAGTTTAGTTCTGAATATAAAAGCTTTTTCTCCTTCTGTATTTACTGCTTGTTGTTGCAGGAGTGAGGCTTTCCCGAGCGGCAATTCCTCACTACCTTTTCTGGAATCCTCTGACAGACACATCTTTTTGACAAGGTGATAAGACCAGGAAGCTCTTGTTGAGATCTGCAAGTCTAAATATACACCCACATCTCCACAAAAATTAATTAACTTGCGTTAATGAGAATGTAAATTCTCACCTGTTCTCTTTCAGCATGGACATTATTTATTGGCTACAAAGTTACTTAATGTTAAGTCTGTGAAAGATCAGGAACAAAGTTTGGGTCAAAGCCTGCAATTACCAAAGACAAAACTATTTTAAACAAATCTGCAGATAAAGAGAATGGTTGTTTTGGTTCTCTTTTTCCTCAATTAAAAAAAAAAATTCTTATTGGTTGGTTTTCAATAAGCAGATTACTGGCAAAGCCAGTCAGTGAAAGCCAGGAGCCACTGACATTAAACTATTTTAATTTTTGCTGTAGCTACTTTCAAACATCATCTCTGACATCTAAACAAATGGGAATAACGTGATGATTCCTAGCAGCAGTTGCAATTTCATATCCAAATGAGAAGCAGCAAAAGCAGCATCTTTTAAGAACACGTCTGAGAAAGGAATCCTTCATTATTTAATCCAAAACACTCAGCATTGATATACATATAACACATAGCATATATATCAAGATACAGAGCAGGGGAGGACTTGCTTATGTTGGAAACAGCAAGTTATATGTGGTATATATATATATAAAAAATTATAATATCTCCATATACTGAGCAGGGGGAGACTTGTTTGTCTTGGAAACATCAAGTTATCATCAGACACAGGACAGGAGGCCAACCGGATCAATAGACTTACTCAATATAGAAAAATCTTATCTTCCTTTCAGGCTGGCTGGCCATAATGTCAGCACCCAGATGCCTCTGACAGAGTTATCTCCCATCAGCAGCGGCAAAAACTGCTCAGTGCTTGGGTGACACCTACGAAAAGCCAATAACCCAAACAGGAAAATTTTGTCCCGCTGTCCATTTTGAAGATAAAGGGACACCGAGCCGGCCCTGCTCGGTCTTTGAGGCTTTATCAGGACGACAAAACATCGCTTTGGGTTTGGGTTTCACATCCCCATCCCCTCGGGCCAACGCGAACTGAAGAACTCGCGGGGACGACGAGCCCAGACCCCGGCGGGGTCAGGTCCCAAAGCGTCCCTGGATGTGACACTCAGCCCTGCCGCTGTTGAAAAGAAGAAAGCAAAAAGCTTTCATGTGGTTCTATATATACGCGGTTCTATCTATAGGGCCTGGTGTGCGCTGATGCCCGCGGAGCCGCTCTCCCCGCCTGCCCTTTGGGCGCTTATCGCGGGCCCCGAGGGACACACGCGGCGTTATCGCCGGGCCAGGCTCAGAGCAGCCGAGTGGCATTTTCCTTTCATGCCGCCACCGACACCCAGCGCGGGGCAGAGCCTCCCCAGCGCCCCGGCACAGCCCCCGGCCCCGCCCGGCCCCTCCAGATAAGCGGGATGCGGGAGTCGGCTCTGATGTCGCAGCAAGAGACAAAGGTCGGGAGCGATAACATCTGATCGGCCTCACGCTGCCAGGTTAAAAATAAAAGGAAGCCCAAGTGGAAGCGGTCCAAGGCACGGCAAAGGTGTCACAGCAGCCTGTGCACCCATGGGAGCAGGGATCATTGTCCCCCAGCTGCCCAGGGTCACTGCTGCCCCATGGCACTGAGGCAGGAACAGCCAGGGCAGAGCCCAAACAGGGCTGGATGGATCTTGGTGCAGCAGCTGGATGACCTTCCCCAGATTTGTTTCTCAACTCAGAGTCGCAGAATACTCTGAATTGGAAGGGACTCGCAAGGATGGTCAAGCCCAACTCTTCAGTAAACGGCCCACACAGGGATAGGAGCCCCAGTCTTGGTGTCGTCAGCACCAGGCTCTGAGCAGCTGAGCCAACCAACTCCAGCCCAATTATTTTTAGTGGCTTTGCAAGGCTGCAGGAGCCTCGTGAATCACTCAGCATTTTAGGGGCCAAGGCAACACTTGGAGGTGCTAACCTGAGTGGAGATCTCACCACATGAAGGACCAAGGTCTAAACCCAAGTAAGTTAATAAAGGTCCCAGTCCCCTCCTCAAGGCTGCAGCTGTCTTTGTGTGGGAGAGGATCAAAACCCCAAGGCACAGTTACAGTGAGCCACCACCTCTCAATCCATCACTCAAAGAAATCGGCACAGAGTCTCCATCACGGGTTCCTGCCGGAAAACCAAACCTCAGCTCAGTGGAGCTGCCATTCCCTTTGTGGCACAGAATTTGAACCATTTTATATAAGCAAGCAGATAATAATAAACTTGTATTTACTCAAAGCCTCAGCCTGCACAAGTCCACAAACAGCTTTCAATAGCAGCAGCATGATTTAAGAGCCCCTGGATTTGGCGTTTGGTTGTGGTACAAAGCACCTGCAGCCTGTTTGGAGAGCACTTCTCACATTTGTGGGACAGGAACACAACAAGCACTCAGGCACCAGGGACAGAAAGGGCTTTGCAGCGATGTACAATCACCAAGACACCACACTTGGGGAAAGAATTTGCTTCAGATTCTCTTCTGTGAGAATCACACCATTACAAACAGGGAGGTGAAGCAATACTGAGCTGATTTCCATCCCCCCTTTTTCCAAAGGAGAGCCCCACATATTTGCAGACAAGTATGCACATGTCCCCTGGATATTCTCAGCCCCCAAAGATTCCAGCCTGACTTGCCTGGCTTGCTCTGGGCCACTTGGCATGT
This sequence comes from Dicrurus megarhynchus, assembly GCA_013399195.1. Classification (NCBI taxonomy): domain Eukaryota; kingdom Metazoa; phylum Chordata; class Aves; order Passeriformes; family Dicruridae; genus Dicrurus; species Dicrurus megarhynchus. The sequence continues at coordinate 1,093,720 of VXAD01006091.1, forward strand.
GATAGCAGCCACGCACATTTGGCAGAGACATTTTTAGAAACCTCCAAGCTATGAATTCACCTTTCCATTTTGGTAAAGTCAGTTATATGGAAAGCATTTCAAAAGCACAACTTCAAATACAAACTTCATTTCCCCTGGAGAAAGAGGAGAGGAGGAGGGAATAAATAATATTATCCTCTTCATTTGTTTTCCCAGAATTATCCTGTAAGATTTCTGTATTTGATAATACCACAATCAACAATAAAATAATTATGAGCCAAATCAAGTCAGTCTTTCTCAGCAGAGCTACAGTATGTTAAAGTTCCATTTCTCCTCAGGTCCACATTTATTGCAACCACTAAAACGTGACTGTCCAAGGAAACACAGGCCTAACCAAATCCTCTGGAAGTGACCCTCATGCTGCAGGTTTTAGGGATGTAAAGAACACCTGGCAGGCACCTGCTGCTGCCCACAGGCTTTCCACCGTGGCCACGTGGGAATGGAGACCAGGATCGGACCCACATCCACAGCCCACCACAGCTAAATATCCAACAGCACCACCTGGCTCCTGACACGCCAAGGGGCAACTTGCAGGCATTTTCCACTTTTTCCACAGGTGCTCAGAAAAAGCAAATTGCTCTCAGTGGGTTGGACTCCACAGAAGAACCTGAAAGCTCTAAACCTCTAAACGTGCTGAGGCATCACAGCTGCCCCATCCTCATCCCTAAGTGGCTCCAGCTGCACAGCCAAACACCCACAGTCCCTGCAATGGCTGCAGCCCCCTTTGCCTGCAGGACACAGTTAATGAACCAGTACTCAGCTAATGAGCAGGAGTTCGTTAGCCCACAGCTGCTTGATTGCTGCCAGCTGTCCGTCTCAGCCCCTGAACTCCACAGCAAGATTTCAGCTCTTTTCAAGCTCCTAGTGGTTACTTACTCTTTGTTTTAAAGGAGTGTTGCTCTTCAAAGGAAAAATACTTTTACTGCAACTGTTTTGTGCCAGTAAATCCCACCTCTGCTTGCAGGGAGCACAGCTGGTACCTGCTGCCTTTTGGGGAGGGATAGCCCCGGAGTAACAGGAGCACTCCTGTTTGCTTTCACTTGTGTACGAGCCCTCCAGCACTGAACACTTCTCCAGAGCCCTCTTTCTTTCTTCCTTCCCAAGCACTTTCTGCTCCTGCAGTTCTGGAGTCCCTGGTCTCAGAAGAGCTCCAGCCCCTGGCCCCCAAGTCATGCCCAAGACCAAAAATGCAGAAGCCATTCCCTCCTCACCAGCCTTGATGGCTCTGCTGCACTTGTCAGGGCAGACACCTTGGAAAACGCAACTCCTTTCAAAAAAAACCAGCACAAGACCATCTTCTACCCTTCACAACACAACCTCAGGCACACAGCAGCAAGACCCCAAGACACAACATCCTGAGCGCAAATATAAACCTCTGCAGACACAGAAAAACTGCCCAGACACAACTTCCCACATTCCCTGCATCAGACAACAAAAAGCCAGGCACAACCACCTCCTCTTCCCACAGCGCTGCTCTCCCTCACTTATCCAAAAAACGAGAAATCCAGTCCTACCTTTGCAGCAAGAGCAGATCCGTGGGTGAAGAGCAGGGCAGACACCAGATCAGAGTCTGGAGGGAGGATATTTGAGCACCACCCAGCCAGCCCCAGCTGGGCACTGTCAGGGCAGATTGGGGCATCCCACCGTGCCAGGAGGGATCCAGGGAACCACCACCAGCTGTGCTCTGCTCCAGCACCCGCCCACCGAGCCAGGGCGGCTGCTGAGGCACCTCTTGAGGTGCTTCACCAAAGCACCCTTCTCACCCCAAAGAGAAATGACATTTATCTCGCTGTCTCCACTGATTATTTCCTTCCAGGTCTGTGGCCCATAAGGAGCCTGGATGATTCCTGGCTGGCTGTGAAAGGAAATTATTCAAGTACCAAGTGCTGCAGAGCAACCTGTTGCATCCTGGAATTTCTACTCTTCCCCTCTCCCAAGAAATCCAGCTGTCCTTGCTATTTTTTCCCTAATTCCTTTGTCTCTAAGGACTGTAAATTGACAGTTTATGCAGGGAGGTTTATTTACAAAAAGACTGGATTTTTGAAGCAGAGTAATTTCTCTTATTCAAACCCAGAATGTGCACATTGTCAATTTATTTAATTCTTGGTGCAATTCTGTATCTCGGGAAAGGCTGTGAGGAAGAACTGCCCTGAAATACAAGGAATACACAAAATGGAAAACCACATCCACTCTGTCCAGTCTGCCTGTTCCAGGGCCATAAAATAGGAGCAAAACCCCCCAACTTTCACATGCACAACTTTGCAGTAATTTTGCAAACATATAGCATGAAGTGAAATGATATAAAGAAAAGGAGGAAAAAGGCTTCTGATTTTAACAGGTTGCCAATGTAGTTCTCCTATCTATTGTGTGAATTAATGGTCACAAATGGAGTTCCCATTTGTGCTTTGCTCAGAGCCCTCCCAAAGCCAGTGCGACAGAGCCAGGCTGTGTTACGCTCCCAGAAAAACAACCCATGAGCAACCACTGCTGCTAAAGAAAAAGCAGAATTTTTACACTGAAAGGCTCTTTCAAGCCATCATTGTTTTTAAACAAAACTCTGTTGACATGAATACAATAAATATTTTATTAACGGAATGTGTGAGTTTTTCTCTTCCATCCTTCCTCTTACTCTCAGCACCTTACACACAGATGGCAGAGCAGTTTCCAGTCCAAGCCAAGGACAAAAACTTAATTTCAAGACAAAAAACAGTGAGAGATTAAAAGTTCAGACTGGCACCTTTGAGTGCCCAGCCCCTCAAGTGTCTGATTCCCCAAACCCACAGGCAAATTGGCATTTCTTCTTTCCACAGCATGATCCATTAATCTCTTCTGAGGCAGGTCACAAGCTCCGTGGGGACAGCAGAAATTCTTGCCTGCTCTAACGCTCCTCCAGCTATTGCAATATCCCTTTATTATTTCATTTTAAAGCCCCACCTTTACCAATCATCTCTTTCTAATTGATTTTTTTTTTAATAGTTCAGTGATTGCTGGAATTTTACAAAAATGGGAAGAGTCTCTTTTTCAGGATATAGAGCACTGTGGCCAGGAAGAGGGCGAGGGCCAGGAAGATGAGCAGCTTGTCTGTCAGCTCCCGGCGGTTGTACTTGGTGATCAGCTTCCTTCCCAGCTGGATCGTCCCAGACATGGACTTGAATTCCTCATTTGCTTCCAGGATGGTTCGGGAAGAATTGGCTGAAATTAAAGGGGAACAAAAAAAATTTATATCAGCAGGTTGTGCTTCAAAAATACCCAGCAAAGTGTGTAAGGATGAGGTATTTGGCAACACAGAAAGCGCCTGAGGGATCCTTCTGGGTCAGGCTGACTTGTGGGTGAGACAGACACAGAGAGTTCTCACAGCTCAGGGGTGCTGACGTGCTGAGGAAAGTGCAAAGCGAAATAAGAGCACTGAAAAGCTTAAAGATCCTCCTGAAGTCCCTGGATTTTGAATTTTTGGGTTAGCAGGTCAAATCTAGTTCAGGTTTTTCAGCCCGTGCTGCTGGAAGCAGAGTGAGATAGGAATGGTGCTTGAGAGAGAAGTCACCAGCAGCAGCAGGACAGGGCAGTGTTTGAATATATCAACTGCACCACTGAAAGTGTTCCCCCAAGCCCCAGCAGTAAATCAGTGTGACTCAAATGGGCTTGCAGAATTATTCAGCTCAAATAGTTTTTAATAGTCATTTTTGACACACATAGCAATATTTTGCCTAATAAAAATGAGAAAGGTCAACTAGAAGCATATGAGAACACAAACACATGTCCCAGACTTCTCAGCCTTGCCCATTTCAAATTGCTAAATGAAAGTAAAAGCCCTGGAATCCCCTTTTTCCTGCTTTACAGAAAGCACAGTCTGTAGCAGAGTGCATCACCCCATACTGCCCTGGCTGCTCACAGGAAAGTCAAATCCAGCATTGCCTGGTTCACAAAAAAAACCCCAGAGTAGAAACAGGTCTGTAATATTTTGCAAAACACTTTGTCCCATCCCATTTCAAGAGGCATTTTGATCCAAGTGAAAACAGAAAACTTTTTTCCCAGAGTTAATGACAAAGCAGAAGTCCCCTGCTCCACAGCCTCGAACATTCACTGCATCCTAGGGAAGGACTTGCTCAGAAAACAGGAATTCCCACTACTAACTCAGAATTTGCAGCTGGGTTTTGTAAATGACCTTTGGTAGTTTTTCCCTTGATGAATTCCAAGTGCTGTTCATTCAGAAACAGGGTGAAAAAGTGCCTGCCAAACTGTCTTTTTAATGGGAGAAGGAACATGCTACTTCTGCAGCAACAAACTGTGCCCAGCTGCCACCCTCAGATGGGGCAGAAAGCAAGGAGGGCAAACTTGAGTTATTTATCCTTGTCTTTAAAGTTCCCTCTCCTGCCCAAAAGCACAGCTAGGAAGAGGCCCAGGCAGCAACTTCTAAATGCAACATGAATCACCAGTTCTGACAGGTCACTTGATTTATTGTTTTAGGAGCAGAAGCCAAGGAACTGGGTGAAATCTTGGCTTCACAGGCCCTGATGCACTGCTGACAGAGCAAGTGACCTCAGGTTCAAGGCACTTGATCTCAGTGTCTCAGCCATCCCAGCTGGAGCCTGGCTGGAGGCAGCTTTCCAGACGCTCCTTCTTCTGTGTAGGGACTTGTATCCATGCTTTTGGTTCCTCTGCCATTCCCAAATCCATGCCAGGACAGTGGCACAGAGTAACACCAAACACACTCTGGGCACTGTGTCAGCTCACCTTGCTTTTACAATTGCACTTATGTGAAACTAAACCTCATCCTGACCCCTCTTCCTTCTCATGATCATGAAACAGAAACTCCAACAAACACAAACTCCACACGAAGTACACTCTGATTTCCTGTTTATGTCCAGCTGTTACAGGAGTTCTGCTGGCCTGTACTCTCTAATCATCATTGGAGCACGTTCTCCTGCTCTGCTGCTCTCCCCATGCTGACAGAACTGACCTAAGGTGCTTCCATCAGCCCATCCATGCCCAAATTCCAGCTGTACCTAAGGTCTGCATGGTCTCCTCGCTCTGCTGCACCTGCTGGGACATCATCCTGCTGATGCTCATCAGACTCTCTGTGATGTTGCCTGCACTCTCTGCCAGACTTTCCTTTGTGGTCTTCCTGAAAAGGGAAAAAAGCAAAGCAGGAAGGGGTAAAATTACTTTTTTTGGGTACTTTGTTTAGAACCTATGTGGAATTATTGTAAAAGACAATATGTAAAGCTATGAACGTTAATTTATCCCCTTTTCTGCTAAGATATGCCAATGCCAAGAAAATCTGAATTTATCACAATCCTTAACAGTTCAAATCTCCACAAAAGGGAAATGCACTCATAAAAGAAAAGCTACACTCCATATATAATGAAATAAATTAAAAATATGATGTCACTTCCATTTAAAACTAGTGAATATAGGAGACACTGCTTAAAGCCCACAGTACAGTGGGACAGTCCCATACCTTTGTCTTAAGATGTCTCTTCCCTGCAGCAGCTGATCTTTCTCAGAGTTGTCAATAGCAATTTTGCAGGCCAGATTTGCCTTTCTCCAGGCTGCCTGGTTGCTGAAATCACAAGAGCAGAGTGTTGTAATGTGATGGTAACACCTTGCAAGCACAATTTTCACAAAGCAACCACCACTGTAACTGAGCACCCCTGATACACACAGAAATATTTGGGTTGGAAAATACTTCTGAGATCATCGAGTCCAAGCTGTGCCCCATCCCCACCTTGTCCCCAGCCCAGAGCTCTGAGTGCCCCCTCCAGCCCTTCCCTGGGCACCTCCAGGGATGGGCACTCCAAACCTCCCTGGGCAGTTCCAAGGCCTGAGCACCCTTTCCATGGAGAAATTCCTGCTGCTGTCCAAGCTGAGCCTCCCCTGGCCCAGCCTGAGGCCGTTCCCTCTCCTCCTGTCCCTGTTCCCTGGCAGCAGAGCCCGACCCCCCCGGCTGCCCCCTCCTGTCAGGGAGTTGTGCAGAGCCACAAGGTCCCCCCTGAGCCTCCTTTTCTCCAGGCTGAGCCCCTTTCCCAGCTCCCTCAGCCACTCACTTTCCCTGTATTACTACACACAGTAACAACATTCTACCCTGACATTCCTCAGTGTAGCATTTATGCAGCAAGGGAAAAAAGAAAGCTGTGCCAGCTGTCAAACAACAGACTCCTAAGCCACCTTCTTTGAGCTCAAGTGCTCAAAGGGACAGACCAGAGTGAGGAAGTCCGGACAGGAGAAGGGAGCTGTACCCTTTCTGTCCCTGACCTCTCGGTCTGGATAAACACGTGTCAGTGTCTGTACTTCCAAACCAGACTCTGAGAGATGCTGCACCAAAGTCAGCCTATCTCTGGTTACAGGGGACTTGGGAACAGCACCAGCTGCCAGACCCACCTGAGCATTTGCTTCTTGTGGTTCTCCACCTCCCGCAGCAAGGCTTGTTTCTCCGACTCCTTGTCCTGCTCCTTCGCCATCTCCTCCAGGTCCTTTGGCGGAGAGCACAAACACCAGAACCTCATCAACCCCCCGCAACTCGGCCGGGGAGCGGAATCGGGGCAGACTGATCTGATAAACTCCCAATCCACGGCTGCGACTCACCAAATCACAGCCGGGACCCCCAAACCCAAGGCCGGGATCCTCCAAAACACAGTCAGAACACCCCAAACCCCGGCAGGAGCCTACAACCGCGATCCTCCAGCCCTGGGCCGGCACTCCCTAAAACACACCCGGGACCCCTAAACCACAGCCGGTGGGCCCGGAGCACAGCTCGGTGCCCTCAGCAACCCCGGCCGGGCCCCTCACCTGGATGCGGCCGCGGAGGTGTCGGAACTTCTCCTTCACGGCGGCATTGAGCTCCGTGAGGGCACTGAGCGGCCCCGGGCAGTCCCGGATATCCTGGAACACAACGGCGCGGTCAGCGCGGCCCCGGCTCGCCCCGCGGCCGTGCCGGGGTGTCCCGGGGCTGGCGGCGGTACCTGCACGGCCGCCTTGATCTCCAGGTCGAACTTGACGATCTCCTGGTGACAGACGCNGCCGATCCACAGGAACGGGAATGAACAACAGAATTGCAGGACGATTAAGGTTAAAAAAGGCCTCCAAGCCCATCGAGTCCAAGCTGTGCCCCATCCCCACCTTGTCCCCAGCCCAGAGCACTGAGTGCCACCTCCAGCCCTTCCTCGGACACCTCCAGGGATGGGCACTCCAAACCTCCCTGGGCAGTTCCAAGGCCTGAGCACCCTTTCCATGGAGAAATTCCTGCTGCTGTCCAAGCTGAGCCTCCCCTGGCCCAGCCTGAGGCCGTTCCCTCTCCTCCTGTCCCTGTTCCCTGGCAGCAGAGCCCGACCCCCCCGGCTGCCCCCTCCTGTCAGGGAGTTGTGCAGAGCCACAAGGTCCCACTGGAGAAGTTCCAGGTTTATATCCAAGAGCCTCCTCAGGTTTCTGGACAGGCCAGCCCGGTTGGGAGCAGGGTGGGGGAACACAAGGCCCCTTCTGTACCCCTAAAATGAGAGGCAGCGCAATGACCCTTTGCTTTTCCCACAAACTCCTTCCATGGTGCTGTGTCCCTTCCCTCCTGCCCTCGGAGCCTTCAGACAAAGGTGCTGGAGACCACTGCCACAGGAACTGCAGGGAGCCGGTTTCTCTAGGCACTAATCCCGCTTCTCCAGATGGTTCCACACTGACCCAGCAGCGCTCCAAGCCAGCTCTGTGCGTGAGGAAGGAAAAACCAGGTATTTCCTTACCTAGCTGTCATCCCTTCCAAAGGAAAGTTCCTGGAAATACCAAGAGAGCGGGGACTTACTTCAATGCAGCAGATGCCATTCACTATCGCTCCACACACACACAATGATTCGAGACGGTATTTCCTCCACAATTTTTATTTTAAATTACAAAGGATGTTGCATACATTGATGAATTTGTATCTGAATAGAAGTGCTAGGGATCAAGGGTGACAGAGTAAACAAAGTCAATAGTTTAATTGTGCCTCTTTTCAAAAAAATAAAACTGCACAACTATTAACCAACATTTAACATTGCAACTCTTAACAGATCATGCTTTGAACAAGGTAAATTTATTTTCTAACAGAGACAAGACTTTCAGTAAGTTTTTCTGAGCTCCAGTTGGAAGTTGATTATAGAATATCAAGGACAGCATTACAATCATGACCCCAAGCAAAGGCGGAACAGGATGCCATGTTTCGTTTAAAATGCCTTTTTTTTTTTTGCATCCGCATGTGCCATCAGCCTTAAGAGTTCACCCAACCACAAATACTGAGCAATAACTTTTCCTTGGACGTTATATTCTGGGAGGATAGATGATTCCAATCCGAGTGTATGAATATCCATCATTACAAGAGAGATTAAAATTAAGTTTTCTTACTAGGTTCTGTTTCCTAATCAGAAGATTTTGATAGGGTGGGATGTGCTTTTGCCAATACCAAATCCAATCCAGAAGTTTTCCTTGCAGGAGCGAGTGAAGTTACCCAAATTTGACTTAAAAAGATACCCAACTACAAAATATTTTAAACTCCAGAAAAACTCTGACCAATGATGTTATATAAAAAGCTTGGAGTTTTATTTCTTTTATGGGGAAAACAAAAAATGAAAGTGTGGCTTAAAGGAGCTCTGGTTCCACTTTTAGCTCTACAGCTCATTAGAAAGACAATAAATGCAGAGTCAGTATTTGCTCCCGTGGAAGTTCACAGATGTCTAAGAGGCTGAGGATTATAATTCCGAGTGCACACACACCTTCTAGAAGCACTGGGGGGAAAAACATGGCATATTGTGAAATGTAAGTTGTAGAAGGATAGAGATTTTTGTCTGCTGTGAAGAAGATACAGTCTAAAAGTGCCATCTTTGATTAATGACATTGAAGAATCCCAATTTACACTGGGAGATATTCAAGAGTGGTGTTTTCTCAACAGACTAATGCCCTTAATACAGTTACAAGAAGGATCAGTCACCGAGACAGCAACTGTTTGAAATGTACTTCACACGATCCCTGGGGTAAACAAAATAAACCTCAGCTGTGTGCAAGGCTGTGTCAACAAGCCCAGACCACATCTAGCAGCACACTTCACTAGGTGATCCCAACTGAAGCCTCCAACTTCAAAAGAAAAGAAAATCACGAGTAGATGCACTCTTGAAACTCAGGTCTCAAGGCCAAAGACAGATCCTGACATTCACGGTCCAGAACTGGGTTGTGCCTCAGCAGAATTTCAGGAAGACGAGCAAGCACAGAGCTGCATTTGCTATTTCTGCTGGAGGCAGCTTGGATACAACCCTTGGAAATTCTCCTGATAAAACCTTTTAGAGCTTTAAAAAAAAAAAAGCTATGTTTAAATGATTTATGGAAAAGAAAAGCACATCCAGTCATTATAGTTTGTGAATAAGCTGTTTCATTAATGAAGGAAAATATTAGATAAATATCGGGGGGGTGCCTTTTAAAAATAATTTTTTAACGGACACCTCTATATTTCCAAAGTGTCTGTTTGCTTTTAGGCTGGTTAAAAGACCCTTCATCCATTTTAGGTTGGTTTTTTGTTTGTTTGTTTGCTTTTTTAATAAAACCCAACATTTCCCTGGCCCTCTTAGTATGGAAAAAAGTCAATCTATAAATTAGGAACTGAACACAGCTGAGCCTGACTCTCACATCAGCTTTACAGCAATGCAACTTTATTAAATCACAATGATTTCAACGGGTATGATAAGAAAATCCAGCCCATCCACACGTAAACATAGCTTTAGTAGTAAGTCTCTCTCATCCCAAAAAACCAAAAAGTACTCACCAAGTATCAGTAAATGTGTTCAATAAACCATAAAAGGAAGCGTTAGCAAAAGGGGTTTCAGGTTTAAAAAACACCCTTCAGGAGCACCCCCACGTTCTGCAAGGCCATTCCAAAACTGGTCTTCCATATAAATACAAAAGGACTACTGAGAGAAACTGAAATCAGACCTATCCGCACTCGCTTCAGGACGCTTTAATCAGCTCTGATTCCATCTCAGAAGCTTTGAGGAGTTCAGAGGGAATGAAAAACATTTAGTTCTAGATGTACAAGTAAGGCACAATATAAAGCCACATCATCATCTGTCATGAAGGGAGGGGGGAGGACGAGGGTCATACATGGTACAGCAGAACAAGCAGCCCATCGATTCCAAGTGTGGCACCTACGTTCAGACTGACGAGATCTCGACAAGAGCAGTTATGACAGCATGCTTTTAATATGGAAACAAATCCTAGAGAATCCAGTGTATCAGAAAAAAGGAAGAGCTTCTGTTTGTATTAAATCAAAAAATATATCATTGTTTTCGGATATAGGATTAAAAGTGAATATTCACAATGCCTACACTCAAAAACAAACAAAAAAAAACCCCAGGACTTCGTTAAGATCCACATACTATGTATGAACACTGAAAATCTTTAGAAAATGGTCTTCTCTAAAGATCACCCAAAAACGCATGCCACAATTGCCAAAAAACAGAACATGTACATTTGTTGGTTTTTATACCCTTATAAGATTTTTGTTTGTGATAAGTATACACTAAATGTATATATTTTAATGACACTAGAGGAAGCAGATTGTTACTGGCATTAAAGTACAACCATTTCTAGACGGTTTAAATGCCACAGAGTCCCCTGGTTAAAATGTAAAGCTGCACAGCTTGCCTATGTCACCTTTATGATAAAGTTAAACCAGCAAAAGGTCTTATCTTTACTCTACATTTTACTGCCAGGTTTTATTTATCTCAAGTATCGCTGCAGCATTCTGACCAGCCCAGAGTTAGCAGCAAGTGGCAGGAATCATATAAAACGCAGTTTCTTTTTTTTTCTTTTTTTTTCCTCTTTTTTTTTTTCTTAAACAAAGTGCTTTTCTAAGATATACATACATATAAATAGTTACAAAATAAAGTGTCAACATTAAAAAGCTCAACTATTCCAAAGCTTTAACTTAAAATAATACATAGGAAACACTGAAATGCGAGGGTATGGAACTCACTAAAGATTCAAAGTCTACTTTGAAATGCGAGACCAAAATCATAGTCTGGTTTTCAGACAAAAATAAAAAGCTATAAAGTTGTGTGTTGCCCAGGATTCCCGGACAGTAAAAAAAGGGGGCTTTTAAATACCTTGTCAGTTGAATTTGTCACAGAAGTTTTTACCTCATTTCAAACTGCTCTCTCTCTCAATGTTCAGAGGTGCTGCCTCGCCTGCAGGGTTTGGATGGAGCACAGGGACTGCCTGTGGGGAAGGGACAAGCTCTGCGTGCCAGCCCTGCTCAGCCACGGCCTGCACCTCACAGGACACATTCTCTGTCGGGGTTTTAGGGGCCCTGGGCAGCTCCACAAGAACAAGAGGAATACACCAGACCCACCGTGGAAAGCAGCAGCCAACTCTCACCTCACCCGAACAACAACAACACCACCACAAACGCCTCAAACGAAAACACCCACATTCCACTCAGATTTTGCAAGTCTTAAGTGGATTTACAAAGTTTTGCCTAAATTGCCCTGGGTATTTGTTCAGTCTCTTGTAGGAAAGACTTTCTGTACAGCTCAGTAGTGGTATTTTGGCCTCCTCCTCCCCTTTTGAGTCTTCCAAAATATTTAGGTACAAGAAAGCTGTGAGTGTGGCAGGGCCACCACCTTCACCAGCCACTCTTCCTGCACTGTTACCAATTCAGGCTTTTTTCTCTTATAGTACAAGCTTGGCTATAAAAATAATCTACTTATAAACAAAAAGGAATCACAGTACAAACAAACTTAGACAAACTAGAAATGAAGTGGAGAAATTCCCCAAAGGGAGTGGGGAGAAAGCCTTCATGGACTTTTGCATTTTTTTTTTCAGCAGCTACATTTGAAAATATTTGGTATTTCTATTTTCAGTAAACAGTGTTTTGTCATCTTTAAATAGGGAGAGAAAGAATAGGGAGGAAAAGGGGGGCGGTCCATGAAACCAGAGAATGATCTTGCCTTGAGATAAAGGACTTTCTCATCAAAGGCTAAAGCTTTTAATCTGTACGTTAACACTGACTACAAAGCCAACTCTTATTAGCAGAAGAGCAAATAAGAACTTTGTGTTAATATTCCTCAATCATAGAAACTACTGAATTAACAAGAATAAGTCACATATAAGTCTGAAGAAGCTAGTTTTGAAATACCTGTACAAAAATATAAAAGTCTATAAATTTGTTTTGTTTTGTTTGAAGCCTGTGTTGATCCTTGGAAACATCACATGCATAATAATACATCAACTGGAAAAGTGGCAACTAAGGAATTAGGTATTTGTAGCTCTTTTTTTTTTCCTCTTTACATATATACACGTTACAATAAAAATAATTTTATTTTGGTTGTTTGGTGGAAGTATACTACAACAAGCTAAATACTTTTTTTTTTTTTAAATTCTCAAAGTCAAAAACTATTTTACCAATAGCTTACTAAAATCCAAATATATTAAAATCTCCTACAGTAAGTGCAGAGAAAAAAGATTTAAAGACTCCAAGACGGCCACCAACTTATCTACCATGGAAGCGAACTACAAGAACAGCAAAATAATATTGTTATGTATGAATGCTCCTTCTGTAGATAATTGGACCCAAACAAAAAAATTCACAGTTCAGTAAGATCCCTAACCCTGACCTTTAATTTTTTTTCTTTTTTTCTTTTGTTTTTACATTCAGTACAGTATCATATAAGCTGTGCAAAACTTTACTTAGACTGGCAGTTCGCCATATCAGTTGCATTTGTCTTTGGTACAAAAATAAACAATCGCATTAATGTGCAAGTATTTGTTTTCTTCCGGCCAAAGTACCGAAATTGAGTTTTCTACAGCCATCTTTTATACAATACATAGACTCTGTGGCATATATCTACATTTTCAACATATTCCTATATACATTCAAAAATTTTTAAGAGCTGGAACAAATACATTAAAACCTAAAATCTCACCATCTATACAGCTCGGTTTTGCCCCTCAGGGTTTTCTTCATACAAAACTTTACCAGCTTATACTGATAGCTCTCCCCACAAAATACAAGGCACAAAGAATATACTTTTTTTTTCTCTTGCTTGCACAGACATTTAAATACTCTATTAAGCTCAGAAAATTAAAGTCTTATATGGCACACTAGCTCTAATGCTGCGTGTGCTATGTACAAGTTAATGGTTGCAAAGAAAGCTTACTGGTTTTTTTAAGAACAAGAAAAGAAAATCCAATTATTTAAAAAAAAAAAAAGGAACAAAAAACTCCCTACATCGACAGCTTCACTAAAAAAATGCTTCCTCTTACTTCACTTGGACCATAAACCTGTCACAATGTCTGGCAAATGCTAAAAATTTTCACTAGCAAACCCATGTTTTTGCTTCTAAAACAAAAGTGATATAGTCTGGTCCTAGATCATTTGAAAGAGAACTCTCATTTCTGCTCTTGAGCTTAAAGCAGCTTTGAAACTATCTGGTTTATGGTCCAAAAATGCTCTGCAGCATTTTATACCACGCTGTGATTTGTTTTCCTACACTGTTACTTGAAACCAATGGAACCTACTGGTGAGTGTTTACAGAACGCTAAGCTGACATGCAGACCAGAATGCCATTTACAACGAGGAACTCGACAGCACAGGTGGAACCTGACCCGGGAGCAGCTCAAGTCCTGTCCTAAACTTTTGCCATCGGTATCCGGAGCCCCACGAGGCCGCCGGTGGGGTCCCCCTCCGCCGTCTTCTCCAGGACTTGGTTCACGAACTCTGAAGTCTGTCCAGCTACAGGAAGTCCTGAAAGGGGAGGGGGAGAGAAGCTGCTCTCAGGTCACTGCTCATGGCACATTCCTACGGGTGACACAAAGCCAGGGGACGCTTGGATTGGGACAGCTGAAATCAGGAAAGGGTTCGTTCTTTCCTCTGTTTCAGAAATTGTTTGCAATTCAATGTCGTGAGATCAGAGGGATGGAGCAGCTCTGCTGGGAGAGTTGGGATTGTTCAGCCTGGAGAGGAGAGGCTTCAGGGTGACCTCATTGTGCCCTTCCAGTGCCTGAAGGAGCCAACACGATGGAGAGAGACTTTTTATAAGGGCCTGGAAGGACAGGACAAGGGGGAATGGCTTCAAACTGCCAGAGGACTGGGTTAGATGGGATATTGAGAGGAAATCCTTCCCTGTGAGGGGGTGAGGCCCTGGCACAGGGTGCCCAGAAAAGCTGTGGCTGCCCCTGGATCCCTGGCAGTGTCCAAGGCCAGGCTGGATGGGGCTTGGAGCACCCTGGGACAGTGGAAGGTGTCCCTGGTGGAATGAGATGAGCTTTGAGGTCCCTTCCAACTCAGGGCATTTATGATTCTATGTCTTCATGGCAAATACATGGAGTTCACTGCTTACCGAGAGTGTCTTTAATAAGTATGTTCAACTTCTGTTCCATGTTGATTCCTCTGTCATCTTTAGGTACCTGCACCCGATTAACTATTTCTTGTTTAATGGAGTTGATGACAAAGAGTAAATTATCTGCAAAGAAAAAAAAAGGATTCATTTTACAGCACATTCCCCAGGAAGAGAGTCACAATTATTCACACACAGCTATCTGTACGTGCCAAAGGTGTCACATCACACGTACTGTAAAATTAAATGTAATAGTTTAAATCAAATATTACCAATATTTTCAATAATATTTACAGCACATGCATACATTTACATGATTTACATCTGCAAAGTAGCTCAACATTGCAGGTAACCCAATTTACATTCACTTTAGTCAATGGACTGGTTTTGTACCATCAGAATTGCTGGGTTTGTACCAACTCTTTTCTCTATGAGCTAGGTTGCATCAAGGTGCAAAACACAGACTTGTCCAAACAAAAGAAAAATTAAGATGTGAAGAGTTGTATTTACCATATTCCGTGTTGAGACCCCAGAGTTTTACTTTATTGGCTTCATACTGGGCTTTCTTTTTTAGTCTACAAGCCCTATAGCAAGAAGAGGGGAAGAATTAGAACACTACCAGAAATTCCAGAGTAGTAAGAGCCACACGAACTTATCAACCAAACCTCCCAGAGCTGGGATGCACAAACTCATCCATCCTCGCTCACCTTCACTGAAAACACTTAGCTACCTGCATCTGCTCACATCTGACACTTGTGGGTTTTATCACTGTCCCAGCTGTTTGCCCCACAGCTAAGGAAGCCAATTCCAGTGGAAACACATCCTTAACTAGGGGACAGACAAACCACAGCTCCCAAGGTGCCAGCTGCCCTGCTTTTTGATAAACTGGAAATTCCCATTTGATAAACTGCAACTCCCATTGCAGGAGCTGCCACACGAAGCAGGATTTCTTTAGGCAAAAATTATTATTTAGATCTTTATCGTTCACGTGTAGCAACCCAAATTTTCTCATTCCCTGCAGCTTTACCCAATGCATACCTGGAAGCCAGCTTGTTCTTTTCTTTCCTTGACCTGGGTCTGGCAGTCAAGGGAAGTTCACTGACGGGTGTCAGGTCACTGATCACCTTATTCAGCTTCCTCAGCTCGTTACCAATCTGGAGGAGTTTTCTGGGGTTGGGAGTCAGGTCTTCTACATCAGTCCTCCGTGACTTCTTTGCTGCATATTTTCCTGTTTTAAATATGCAGGAAAATGGGTTGGGAAGTGACACAACATGTACATAAAACTGTGAGAAAACACTCTTAAATAGGCATTTTTTGGGTGCAGTTTAAGTTCCTTTGTTCCTGACAGGAGAATGGGCCGGAATCAGGTGATCCCCGTGGCCTCTCACAATAGAAAGAGCATTTCCACACAAAGAGCTTTGTACAATTCATATTCTATCCAGATCAGATAAGAGCAAATACTGCTGGCCAGGCCACTGGATGTGACAGAGAGCATACACACAACCGTGCTGAAAAATGTATGTCACAAGTTCAAACCCTGTTGTTTTGCTCCAGCTGTAAACTTGTTAACTCATAGTCAGCCAAAATCTCCTCCTGCACACTCAAGTGGATTAATTCCCACATAATCTTATTGCTAAAGTTCTGTACTAAGAAAGAGTGCTGAGGCCTGGTACTGAAACAATCTTCAGTGATGCAGAGATTAAATGATCCACATAAAGGCCAGTTAACCCCTTTTATTGTATGTCTTTGAAGCTCTTTAAGGCCTGGTTTTGCACTTGACTTAAAGGTCAAGTGTCCAAGTGTCTGGTGGGACTGAGTCCTCCAGGCATGTTTGGCTATTTGTTGTTCAGTAACAAATATAAAATAATACAATCACAGAATGGCTTGGGTTGGGAGAGACCTTAAACTCATGTTTTTCCACCCCCTGCCACGGGCAGGGACACCTTCCACTAGACCAGGTTGCTCAGAGCTCCATCATGAGAAAGAGCAGTGATAGGGACTTTAGGTACTGATATTTCACTACAGGATAAAGAAGCTTTTAAAAACTAAGGAGATTTAAAGAAAAAAATGCTTCCTTCCCTGAATAAATCTACAAGTAACAATAATAAAAAAATATCTTTTGATTTAAGAGAAGGCCAATTGCCATGTTAAAAGCAGTAATTTTCAACTCTAAGGGAACATTAACCTTACAACCAGGGAAGTTGGTTTAATTTGCTTCTTCAAAGCCAAAATCAAATGGAGCAGCCTAAAAGAGGTCCTGTGACAAGAAAACAAAAATACCCCTAAGAGTGGTTTGTTTTGGGTGATGTTAATCATGTTTGTGGTGCAGTAATTGCTCACTGGGAATAAATCACAGTTATTAGAGCAACTGCTTTAAGTTTCTAAGAGGGCATCTTAAGGAAATAGTTTATTCCCAGAGGAGTAACTGCTTCACTGTGCTGCATTCACAGGGGGAAAACGAGGAGGGAGCAGCAGAGAGAGACAGTTGTGCATGTCCTCAGTTCATACCACAGTCCCCTGAACTTGGCATCCCAGAGCCCTCCCAGCCTCCTGCTAACACAGGAAGGAACAGCTGCGAGGAGCAAACATCAGTCAAGCCACCCATCCAATATTTACAGTATCGCACTGAGAAAGCTTTGAACTCTCGGGGTTTCCACTGAGAGCCCTTGGAAGTCACAATTCTCAATTCATCCACACTCCTCTGGAAGAAACCACGCTGAAAGTCCCTACTGTGTGTTCACTGTGCCTCCCTTGGGCACTGCAGAACCCTGGTAACCGAGCAACAGACTTAGAGTGGTTGAATTTTCATGGCCAAAACACAACTTCCCAGCACTTGCAAGGAGGGGAATGTGGCTACTGAAGGTGTCACAAGGAGAAGACTGTCATTTGTGACCAGGACACTCTCTTACCATGATGGAGCCCGTTCTTCTGGTACATGTTGCTGGGCAGCGTGTCCCGGTTCCACTCGGATGGCCTCAGCATCCTCTCCTGCTGGGACGGCGTCAGCTGCTCGCTGTACTCCCAGAAGTATCTTCGCTTGCCTCTTTTCCGAGAGGATATTGCAGTCATTTCTTTTAAATCCTCCACAGAATCGTTTTCATACCCTAAAAGGATGCAGGGGGTTGTTTATGTAGTACTGACAGAATTGTTTGTCGCCCTTTAGCAGCGGACTGAGTATTCAAGTTAAGAGCAAAACCACAGACAGATCTGTTTTGCATTATGTAACAGACTTGGTTCCAGCACCAACTGCTCCTGGGTACTTGCCTTAAATCCAGGGATAGACACTGAGCCACTGATGGGGCTTCAATAGTTGAAAAAAACCAAATTATTTATACATTTAAAGTCCCTTTATGTTGTCTGACCCCCTAAGCTGTAGTTGCCCACAATCCCAGCAGTGCCAAGTACTGCCAAGAGAGCAGATGTTGGAAAGAATTCTCCCATCCTGACAACTTTCTCCATGAATTGGCAGGAACACAATCCTAACTCACCTCCACGTTTGACAAAAGGCATGGAAAGAGAAGCAGATAATAAAGATGGATTAGCAAAAGACAATAAAGAAAAAAATTATTAAATTATAGAATACTCTGAGTTGGAAGAGACCCACAGGATCGAGTCCAACTCCTGCTGTTCCTTGAGTCCAAAGACCTTCAGGGAATAAATCCAACCACTGATCCCTCCGAGGCTGGAGAAAGGGGGTCTGTTATCAGGACAGTGACCAAAGGGCCATCTAAGCCGAAGGGATTTGGACACCCACTGTTCATCCTCTTCCTCCTCATTACTGGGATGAAGACAAATGGTCCACAGCAAAGCTGTACAATATTTTAGAGCTGAACTATGCTGCACTTGATATGATGAACTGCTCATGAAGGACATGGAAATTGTAATGCCACTGTCCACATCACAGAAATATTTTACCATAACTATGTAAACACAAACCACAGGTTTTCAAACCCCAGATACGCTTTAGAAAATAAAGATAACCTATACTAAGGTTAAAAAAAAAAATCTCAAACCACTGCACTGCCTTTTATATAAAATGCTAATAGCTTACATTTACTTAAAAAAAGAACACTTCTAAACATCACATACTCTGAGGGAGCTTAAGGAAAAGCCACCCCCGTGTGGACTGCAGGCTTAGCAAGCCTTGACCCCATATGCTTCAGCTCTGCTTCATCTTCCACCAGCACAAAGAACACTTTCTTCCTTTTAAAACAGCCCATTCAATTAGCCTGTTTGCACTTGAAAAACCAGTTGAAAGAGGAAAAACAAACTTTCTTGCTTTGGTCTGACTCTCACGTCATAACCCAAAGTACGAACAGAAGTCAGGTATGCAGAAGGATGAAATCCATCCTGAAGTTCTGTTTCTCATCATTTCATCAACTCATTTACTTTGATTCTCTGGTTTATTGGAAAGACAGGATTTTAAAGGCCAATCAAACAACGAAACATGCTTTATAAAGCATGTGTTGTACAGCCAAAATTATTGACAATTTACGTTAAATATAGTTTCAAATACCATAAATATTTGTAACTGTAGCTCCATTTTACTCAAATGCTGTTTGACAGAAGTATCAAAATACTCTCAAAAAGACCACTGACTTTCCACCTAAAAAACAAGCTATGTGATTCATTATATAGAAATATATAAATCGAGCCCATCTTCATGATAACACAGAATTAATCCAACCACTGAAAACAAATCTCAGTAAGAGCTGAAGTGGACAAATGTACAACAAGGTTAAAATCAGGACTTCCTGTTTGCTTATTCAAACTGTAATTAAGTTAGCAACTTCAATTACATTGACTTAATACATCCTGCCTTGCAACCCCAACACTGACCTGCTACCATTATAAAGTTACATAAAATAATCCAGGGCAGTGTCCCAGCCTAACACACAAACTTGTCTAGCTGCTCTGCACTGTATTTATTCCTCCTCTTAGCAAAGATCACACAGCAGGGCAGGCTTCTAAGGAATCTGAAAGGGTTCCTGTATTTAACTTCGAAGCCTTTCACAAACCTCTCCTAAAAGTCTTTCTTCACATCCCTCGCTGTGGTTTCAGGTTTAAATGCACCAGGGTTAAATGAAGTAGAACAGAGAACAGCGTGCACATGACTGCTGCATCTTACCAGGTGAAACCCAAAAATAGCCCCACTGAAACAAACCCAGAGAACTCCTCCTCTTAACCACCTCAGCACAGAGGCTTCTGGCAAATCATTTCCAGTGGTTTTCCCCCAGCTGATGGTCCAGGTGCCCAGAGCTGATCTAATGCAGCTTCTTAAAACAATCCCTGTGTCTCTACGAGCACTTTTTCACTAATTTCTTCTCCAGTGCTACTGACAACTGAATAAATTGCTGCATTTCCCATTTCTGGAATCTCCTGACTACTTGATGGCAAGAACAGTCATTTAAAAATCTTTCTACTACATGAAATAGGAAAAATATACTCAGTAATAGCAAAACCCACCACATTTAAATGCTAGAAAAGGCCTGGGCTGGTAATTCCCATAATTAACTACCTTTGCAGGGGACCAAAATTGCTAAATCTGTGTCATGGTGATAATAAAACCACTGTTGTCCAAACTTGCCTGAGAGCCAGTCACATTTTTAGCTATTTCTCCTTCACTGTATCTAAATATTTCCTCAGATAACACTCGAAGAAAGCATCCCATTCACTCTAAAAACATACATGAAGAATAAGCAAAAGCAAATTATGTATAAAGAAATCATTAAAGGGCCAGCAATAACTGGTAGATTTTTGTCCTTTCAGTAAATTACATCCTCACTCAAAATACCAACTGATTTTGCTTTCAGAGCTGTGGAAGGTTTAATTTTCCTGTGCTGTGCCTATTTTTAGATACTTTACCCACAGTATTTACCTTTAGGGGTAAAAAAGCAACACAAAGTACAAGAGTAACATAATTAGAATAGCTGGAGATGTTACCTTCTAAAACAGACAAAATATACGATAAAATTTTTAACACCACCACATTTGAGGTGCATGGCTTTAGGCTTCATTCATGGAAGGGTTTGGCAAGCTTGGACAAGCCCAGATCTTCATTTACTGCTGCAGAATGTGGATTGCTGGTCAGTAAAATAGTTAATTAATTAATTCCACCCACAGCATTTAACACAACCTCTCTTTTTCACGGATCCCAGGCTTCCAGTGCAACACATCCCCCATGGGCTGCAGAGCTGGAACAGCTGCTCAGGGCCCCAGAAAGCAGAGGGAGTTTGCTCCAGAAGGGAGGAAGAGGCTTTAAAATGCTAATAAAAATGTGTTGTGTGCATGTGAAAGTAACATAAAGGGCATAATGCTTAACGAGTTTAATGCCAACTCAGGAAATCTAATTAGAAAATAATTTCATCTGAGAGTTCATTATGACAAACACTGACAAGCTTTAGGGAAGCTGCTGTTCTCAACAAGGAAAAATTTCAGCTGCTTTATCCCTTCAAAGTTACATATTGCCAAATGTCTGAATGTTTTAATTCTTATACTCTACTACAAGGCATTTATAAGATGTGAGTACTGTAATAATTTCTGAAATGAAATTAATACGTGGTTACAACCCCGTCGCCTTCCCTGCAGATTTTATTTTTATACAATGTTGCTGTTTTGTTACCTTCTAGGTGAAGGTTAGTTCTTATTTCTGCTGTTAAAGCTCCATTTCTCCAGGCAGGAGAGAGGAATTCAGTATTCTCTGAAGACCCACTAAGTGTTACTGCTGAAAACCACCAAGAAATGATTTTATTAGTTTCAGTGGCAGCCGTTCTTTGGATTCTGTGGAAAAACGGTACCTGCAAGCAGGACTTAAGTAATTATGAAATCATTTCACTCAGGATATGATTTCATCCTGACAGATCCAACTCTGGATAAATTCACAGCTACAAGAAGTGCTAGAAAGCTCTGCACATCCTACCAGAGAGCCACAAAAAAAAGAAGGCCACGCTTACAGGCAGCTGCTCTAACCTCAGGCTACAGCTGGGCTTCCTGTATTCTCTATTATTATTTTTGTTGCATGACCACAGTTTATGTAGTTTTTCACCAAACAGGGCAACAGAGACCTTGTATACTTTGAATTAATTGCATTTTGCAAAGCACTTAGAAAACGTGGGAGGAGAGTTCACAATTTAAGATCAGTGCTGCTCATCTGTAACTGCCAGGAGTTCAAAAGCTTTCCTTCCCACTCAGAGGACAATTCCATCAACCTCCACGTTCCCAAAGCCCAACAATGCTGGTACCTGGTTCTGAGAAGGTATCGCTGATGTCATCGTCCTTATCGTCCTCGTAATCTTCTTCCTCATCATCGTTTTCAGACAGTTCGTGCTCACTACCAAATCCTTCATCGTGGTCCTCGTCTTCAATATCATCCTCATCCTCCTCTTCTTCCTCAGGATCAGCTTTGGCTGACTGTTCACCCAAAGTGTCTGTTACAAAAAGAGAATAATTGTGCTCTTCTTTCTTCTGCGAGGAGTCCGACACGGACGTGCCGGCGGAAAGACTGCTCTCCCCCACAGCCAGCCCTGGGCTCTCCTGGGGAGGGCTGAGGAGCAGCTCTTGAGTCTCTTTAAAAGGCAAAACAGGAGGTGTACTGTGGCCGTGGGGGGACTCGAGTCCTTTTCTCTCTTGTCTCTTTGCTACAGCCCCGCAGTAGCAGGTGTTTTCCTTCGCCGCGTCAGCGTGCGCCTGGCTCAGCACGGGCCTGCTCTGCGGTAAGGGGTTGATCTTTACTTTTGCCTTTTTAACATAGTCTTTACATTCAACATGAATGTTCACTTTCTCATTGCTGTACACGTTGGTCTTGACCACGATCTGTGTGCTGGAAGCAGGCTGGCTGGCAGGCTTGCTGGCCTTCTGGGCACAGTCCGACAGCGCGGCCTCGGCCTGCACGTTCTTGGAGGAACAGACCGGCGCAGCTGCTCTGCTTGCAATTTTTTTGCCAGGTAACAAAGAATTTAAAGGGTTTTGTTTTACACTAAAGAGCAGATCAGGGTAATAGAGTGAATCTGAGACAGGCTGGGAGTCCTCGCTGTTCAGCTGAGCCAGGGTGGGTGTTTTGCTGATCACCTCTTCATCCTGGTACGGGCTTGAAAAGTCATCAAGGCCCAGGTAATCCACCTCTTTTGTTCCCCAGATGTCACAGCTGGTTAATTTAGTGTACTTAGTTAGGTCTTCACAGTAGGTATCCCACTGCTCCCACTTGGAGGTGAAAGCAGCTTCTTTGTCCAGGATGTCTGTAAAAGACTCCAAGTTCTCAAGGTCTTTGCAGTCCTCCATGAAAAGCAGGTTGTCCCTGGAGCTTTGCTGATAGTCCATTTCTCTGTCCTGTGCACAATAAGAGAAGTTAAAAGTGAATACAAAAAAAGTATCCATCATCTCTTTCCTCTACTTAATCTGGTACGGAGAGCTCAATTCCAGTGAAGTGTGAGAGAATGGTGACACAGGAAGAGACCCCAACTTTCAACTAAAAGCTTCTTTTGAGGGTCAGAATGAAGTTCAGCTTCTGTGCTTGAGCAACAGATCCTTCTGCAGACACTGCTCTTCCAGTGACACCGTATTTCCCTGCAATTGCAAATTCATCTGCTCACCAGGAACTAAACCAGTACCAATATCCATGTATTTAAAATATGAAAGACATCACAGGCATCTCTATAATCTAGGTCAATCTTTGCTGTGTTCTCAGCAGAATATGCTTGAGTTTACCAGGTCCTGGAAAACCTCATTCTAACATGACCAATTAATGACCATGAGTGACCTTTCTCCTTTGATGCAGGGAGAAAATAAAAAAGGGAATGCTCATGTAAGTAGTTTGTGAGTCAACTTTTATTTTCCTTCCCCTGCATTCACAGCTTGGGTGAAGTAGAACATAGCAGGGACAAATTCTTCCCTGGGAGGGTGGGGAGGCCCTGGCACAGGGTGCCCACAGAAGCTGTGGCTGCCCCTGGATCTCTGAAGTGTCCAAGGCCAGGCTGGACGGGGTTTGGAGCACCCTGGGACAGTGGAAGGTGTATCTGAGCCATTTGAAATGGCCATTTTAAAGAAGTGCCTGCTGAGGAAGCATCACATTTGCTGGACAAGCAGTCCAGCTCTTCCCTAATCAGCAGCCAGCAATAACGAATAATCTTTCAGCAATCTTGCACAAACCCCCCTTTTATCACTACAGGAACCTGGTGTTAGTCAAGGAGAGGAAGTTCTGGACACACACAGGTGACCTACCAGCTCATACATGAAGTCTGGATCCGAGCTGCTTGCCAGGAGATCCGTGCTCATCAGAGTCTGCTCTGAAAACAGGTGGCTCCGAAAGGCATCCCCAAAAGGAGGGTCCATTCCACTCACGCTGGGCTACAACACAACGGACAGATGCGTCAAACACGCCATAAAAAGGGCACCTTTCCATCTTCAACAAACAGAAAGATGTTTTGCTTATCACAGAATGACTGTTTCAGTCAAACAGAAAGAGGATCACCGTTTCCTCCTAGTCTCTGAAGGCTTTTACCTCCAACAGATAAGCCCATCATTCCCCAGAGCCAGAGAATGCTTTAAGAGCAGCTGACAATATGCAGGAGCAATCAAAGGACACATTTCTATTCACCACAGAGCTGTGAGAGCATTCACTGCTGCTTCATTCTTCCCTGTTGGTTTGAAAGTCTTATGTTTGCCAAGTTTTGGGATGTCCTGGCATTTGTAGAGGATGGGGGCCAGTCCTGGCAAGATCTGGGAGTATCAGTAGGCAGGGTCTACCCGCTAATACAAATCGTTCTGTACTAAAGCAATGTTGACTCTGCTTAGAGCCATTAGAACTCATAAAACTTCCATATAAATTGTAAGGAAAGCAACATTTATGACAACTGAATCAAGATTGTTACCTCTCTGTCAAGAACAAAGTGAAATTTGGCAAAAAAAGCATTATGCAGGATGGCTGGGCGTGCAGGGAATGGGCAGCAAGGCCTTCTGCTACATTTAATTCCAGACCTCAATTTCTTTTCTAGACACTCTCACCCTGAGGGCTGGGAAGGGAGAAACACTGTGCTGCTGAAAGTCATTCAGTGTGCTGATGTGTGAATCACTGCAGTAATAAAAGGCTGTTCTGCTCTCCAGGCATCCTCCCTCACCAAGAGACGATTTGGCTGCAGCTTGAACAAATACAGGACCAAGAGCAGCACCACAGCTTCCAGCACAGACACTACAGGGACCCTACGAAATACACATCCTTTAATTTCTTATACATTCTCCCTGCTAGTGCTGGTCAAATTCGTTCCTAAACAGAGGCAAAATTATTTACAGAAGCGAATAAAATCCTAGCAGACTTACCTGAGGCATTTCCAAGCCCAGATTCCCCAAATCCAATTCCAAACTTCTTGTTTTATTCACTTGTAGATTCCTTTCCAGCTTTACTTCAGTCTCAGGGAGTTTACACTATCCATGCAATGAAATTTTTCTTTAGGATAACTTCAGTTCACCCTGATGGAGCTTTTCTATTTGTAGACTTCTGTGCAGAATAAACACAGCAAACCCCCAAGGAGATGAGTAATCCTTCACCAACAAGGTGAAAGCTTAAAAAACAGCCAAAGGCAAGAATTTCCCCTGAAAATTGATTTTTCCTCATGCTGGAATGTATAGAAATTTTCTTCCCCTGCCATCTTTCATTGAATGAAAAGCCATAGATGCTACAGAACAGACTTGCTGCACAACCATTTTTGGCCAAGTTACATTCTGTTGCCTTTTTCCCTCACTGCTGAGACTAGGAGCTCTATAGACACACCTGAAGAGAAAACCCTGCCAAATTTGGAACAATAATCAGCACACTGCTGGGTATCCAAGAGAGAGACAACCTTTATGACTAATGTAACAGAGGCAATAAACTCTAAAAATGTCTTAGGCAAAAGTCTCAAAATACAGATTTCAGAACAGGCAAAAATGCTGTTTCAGTGATATCTCCTCCTTTTCTTCAGGGATGAATCCATCCAGCATCAGATAAGATTACATCAATCACTCACATAGCAACATCTAGTGGTAGAGGATCACAGAAACCATCCAGCAGGAGAGTGGAAGAGACAGATTTCCCCAAGAGAACAAATTAAAAACTGTGCCAAACTCACAGCTGTCTAATAAAATATCTTCTCTATTAATTCAAGTAAGGCATATGTTGAAATTGGACCAATTTATCAACTGGTAGTTTTACCAGTTTAGGAGTTTCTATAGACCTGCTCTACTTCAGATGTTTGTCTAATGACTCTTCAGAGCCTCATATCCTGCTTATTCCTGCATTTTGAACAGTGTAAGGAAAACCCTCCCTCGGCACCGCTCCTAAGTCAGACTTTGGTGCAATCTGCTCAGGCTGTGTTTATTCTCTTCTTTTGAAAAACAAATAGTAAACTCTAAGTGTTCTCCCACAGCTCAGAACCCTCCTCCAGCAGCACATGACAGCACCCCCGTGATTAGTCCCACTTTCAGATGGTATCTCAGCTAGTTTGTCCTCTTTAGCATATGGACCATCAGACTGTGGTAAAAACAGACACTATGCAAAGAAGCCTTTACTTATCAAAACACCCTGCTTTGCAAATAGCAGCTGGAATATAAAGAACAACAGTTCTGTAACAGGTCCAGTTACACAGGAGTTCTCAGTTGAAGCCTTGCTACCCCTGCCAGAGCGGCCGTTCCTCACAGGGCCCTGTGGTGAACGAGCCAGTTCCTTGTGAGAAAAGCTCCTTTCTGCTCCAAAACCTCCAGGGAACCCTTTCCTTTACTTATTTAAAAGCGACTTTTAAGTGAAGTTTGTGCCTCAGCAATCCCCATCTCCCTTCACCCAGCAAAGGCCACACCACAGCAGGACTGGTCCTTCCCAGCTGGGGACTGGCAGGAATGACTGAGTCACTTCTCAGCCTCACCTGGGCTAGGAGAAAGGGCTTGTTCTTTAAAACAAACACATGATGTTCTCAGACACAAAGAGAGACATAAGAAGGTTATGATCCCGAATACCTGAACACTTTCTTTCCATGCAGATTGATACTTTTTTCACCAGCACATCAGATTAATACTTTGACATCACCACCAGACCACCACCACCCCCACCTGCGTTCACAAGGAGACCGGCAGAGTTCTCCAAGATACAAAGGGGAAAGGAAGGAAACATTTGCTGCTTCTTCACTGGTTATTCTTCGTTGTGTTTTTTGGTAGAACATGGGCCTCAACCCGTTCCACACACAACCAGCAAAGGGGGGTGAAACTTCATCTGTACCGACACTGATTTCAGTAACAACCAACCAACACTTCCAGGTGCCAGCTTTTGGATCACTTCCAAATCCTCAAAATAAACATTAAAGGCTAAAATACTTTTACCATCTCAAAGACTGGAGTGATAAACTTCTTGCACTATTTAAGAACGCCAGTGCATGTCCTCCCAGGTCAAAGCTGTGTATCAGCTAATCCGATTATTCCTGTAATTCTCTTTATATTTCATTCTTGACATTTTACAATATTAATACTTAAATGTGACTTGAATCCCAGTAGGATCCAGTCAACTATTCCACAACATAGGATTTTTCTTAGTAGCTCTGTGGAGGGGGAAAACACAGTGAGGACATGAAAAGAAAGACACTGCCTCAGGGAGCTGCACAATCCAGGCATCCTTCATGCTCCCAACAAAGCAGCCCTACTTCCAACTGCTTTCCAAATTTCCCAGAAAGATCAAGATCATCATTAAGAGACTCCTGGTGTTTATACTTAACTCCCAGTGTTTCTTCAGGAACTGGTAAATAAAGATGTATGGCACAAGTCAGTGACACATATGGAAGCACAGGTGTAAACTCGGAACTTGCTTTGAAGGAAAGTCATTTGTAGACTGCACTCAAAGTCCTGTTTTTACAGAATTTATCATTACTGGCACTTTCAGCCCAAGACTGAGTTAGAAAAGAATAGTCTAGCTGTTGTGTTATCTATAATGAATGCAGCTCTGAATGAACTAAAAGAGCTGTGGCAGAGCTCAAGTACAGCAGCACTAAGAATTATTGAAGATAAATATAGCAGGAATTTCTACTTCAGGACAATTTCCATTAATGCCTTCCATCAGCCCTTCCCAAATGCAGAGACACAGGTGGAATACAGAGCCCGAGGCAGCGGGCAGGGTGCCGGCTCCTGTGGCAACAGCCTGCAGGGAAATCAGATTAAGGTGATTAAGGAGCCAGGCCCGGAGCTGGTTCTGTGTCTGCAGATCTGGAGTCACATCAGTGCCGAGCTCTGCTCCCGATCCTGCTCCTGGGAGGAGGCTCCTTCCTTCACTGGGGCCTGAGGAAGGGCAGGGCACCTGAGAGGAGCCTACAACACACATGGAGAGGGACAAGGGGAATGGCTTCCCACTGACAGAGAGTAGGGTTAGATGGGATAGTGGGAAGGAATTCCACCCTGTGAGGGTGGGCAGGCCCTGGCACAGGGTGCCCAGAGAAGCTGTGGCTGCCTCTGGATCCCTGGAATTGCCCAAGACCAGGTTGGACAGGGCTTGGAGCGACCTGGGATAGTGGAAGGTGTCCCTGCCCATGGCAGGGGATTGAAACGAAATAATCTTTAAGGTCCCTTCCAGCCCAAACCATTCCATGATTCTGTGATCTCGGGAACAGCTATGTCCATTTAACATTTAAGAATTTGGGCTACTGATGGAGGCATGCACGTGTACACTGGTTAAAATCCCATCAGTCATCAACAAGGTACCAAAGCCTGTTCTATAGAGTTAACACCTAATTAATCTAGAAACAAATCCTAATTAAAAATAACCTCCTGTACATAATATTTACTTTCTGAAGAGGAATGGTGGTTCCAAGATGCCCAGAAAGACTGAATTTCACACAGGGGAGCAGCGGGTGCATTACCTGGGATTACTGCTCTAACCCAGCCCACAGCAGGAGCTAAACTCCAAATATGCAGCACTTAGGAACACACAGAGCAGCTCCTGTGCATGTGATGTCTCCCTGGGCCACTAAAACACCCTCCTGCCTCACTACAGCACCTCCAAAGAAGCCCCTAAAAGAGAAAACCCCAAAATGCAGCTTTCAGCCTGGCACCTCAAAGTCTTTCTCGGTCACCTGCATGAATCATTTGTACCGTGGCTGTAACTAAAGTTGCTATTTCTGGCCCAGTTCAGCTGTGTATTTTGTACCACTGGAAAGGCACATGGAGCGTGGCTGTGCTGTTTTGTTGGCTGCACAGTGCTTATTATCCCAGCAGCTAAATGCCTGCTGTAAGTGCATTACAGGAACAATTACACTTTCATGATGGTGACTGCATCACACAGCACAGCTTGTCAAAGTCACAATTTTGAGGCAGGTATAAAAAAATAGCTCACAAGAGCCTGCCAGTACTAAACGTAAAAGCTCAGCCTGAAACATTCATGGTCAACTCTGAATTTCAGAGAAAGCACAAAAACTACACCATGTGCTTGGAAAGAACCATTATGTACCACGCACCGATTGCTGTATCTGGACATTTTATGAAATACTGGAGTTAGAGATGCAAGAAGTTCTCCTGCACGTCTCTGAAAAACATTTTTTCCTTCCACAGTCTGTGCCAATTTGTTTTCTATTATAGAACACCCTCTGCTCAGGGCAGTCTTCAAGCTGAGAACATGCAGACTGCCCGGGGTGGAGTCCATCCCTGGAGGTGTCCAGGGAACGACTGCACATAGCACTCAGGGCTCTGGTCTGGTTGAGAAGGTGGCAATCAGTCACAGGTTGGACTCGATGGTCTTGGAGGTCTTTTCCAACCTCAATGAGTCTGTATTTTTCTTACTTTTGTTTCTGAGTAATGTTCTTTTTTTTTTCTTTCTACATGACTCTTCAATTATTAGCCAGACTTAAAAAAAATCTTTTACTTTTCTCCCCCAGCACAAAGACACTAAGTTTATTAGTATTATTATTATCTCATTGCAGTGAGCAAAGACACTCTTTTAAAATGTCTTCCTGTATTTCCACCCACTGCAATCTCATTCCTGGACTCACCAAAGCAGCCAAGTCCCTCTACTTTCGTGGTGATGGATTTCTATTAAAACGCCAGCACGAGCATCTAAAGGCATTATGCTCTTTGGTTTTTCCATCCTGGAGAGAAAACAACATCTGCTTAAGACCCCCAGACCCTGAGTCTGATGGAGCACTGCCACTTGAAAGAACTAAAGATACGCAGACTGTTTCACTTCTTCTAAGCCTCTTCCCCTCAGGAGAGGGAAACTGTTACTTCACTGTCTCTGTTCCCTTTCCTCCAGTGTTATTTTTCCAATCCTACTCGCCCACAGCAGACAGATTTCAAGACCTGGAAGTGATGCCTCCAAAGAGAAGCTCTGGTCTGCAATCAAACACACACCACCTCAGGCAGCAGAGCCCATGAGCCCCCAGAAGAACACGGCACTCAGGTACCTCCCATGCCAACGCCAATTCCCAGCTCTGGGAGTGCTCCAGCTGTGTCAGCAAAAGGGCAGATCCCACAAACTGATGGAATCACAGTCACAGAATGGTTTGGGTTGGAAGGGACCTTAAAGAGCATCTGGTTCCACTTCCCTGCCATGGGCAGGGACACCTTCCCACCGTCCCAGGTTGCTCCAAGCCCCATCCAGCCTGGCCTTGGGCACTTCCAGGGATGGGATGGCCACAGCTTCTCTGGGAAACCTGTGCCAGGGCCTCCCACCCTCACAGGGAAACATTTCTTCCCAATATCCCATCTAAATGTACTCTCTGTCAGTGTGAAGCCATTCCCCCTTGTCCTGTCACTTGTAAAAAGCCCCTCTCCATCTTTCCTGCAGCTCACTCAGGCCCTGCAAGGCCACAATGAGGTCACCCCAAAGCTTCTCCTCTCCAGGCTGAACAATCCCAGCTCTCCCAGCCTTTCCTCCCAGCAGAGCTGCTCCATCCCTCTGCTCATCCTGGTGCTTTCTCTGGACTCTCTCCAGCAGCTCCAGGTCCTTCCTGTGCTGGGCCCCAGGGCTGGGGCAGCTCTGCAGGTGGGGTCTCAATCCCCCCCTGCCCTGCTGCCCATGCCGGGGCATCAGCCCAGGGCACGGGGGGCTCCTGAGGGCCAGGGCAGACCCAGCTCTCACCCAGCAGCACCCCCAGGGCCTTCTCCCAGGGCTGCTCCATCTGTGCATCCCCAGCCTGTGTTTGTATCCCAGCCTGCATTGATATTGACCACCATGCAAGAGGCAGAAGCACAAAAAAGTGATTATTTTACAGACTAACAAACATTCTGCATCAACAAATTTTAAAACAACTATGCCCAGATTAATATATTCCTACTAGAAGCACTTTTCTGTATGTTCTGGAACAAAGGCTGAGATTTTATTCTTATCTTAGTGCCAAGAGTGGGACGTGCAGCATGTTAAACTTACTAAAACTATATTAACAGACTTCCATTAATTAAAAACTTGTTAAAGTTAAAATATTCATAGCATAAACCTTTATTAAAATAACACTGCAGAGTTAGGAGAGTTGTTTGCACATGAGAATTAGTAGTAAAACTAACATTTAATTTTTTTTTTAAGCCACAGATTTCCCCTGAAGCACAGTGGGGTAAAAGCAAAGACAAAAAACAAAAGCAAAACTAAATAATAATTCAGCTTCCAATCCCCAGCAATATTCTACATCCTGACAGGATGGCTGTTCCTATATTTTTTTCAGACAGAGTCTTTCAGACTAAGAGAAAAATTAATTCTGCAGTTTCCAGGAAAAAACGAAAAGCAACACAAGTCTTATGATGAAGGGAATGGTACAGTCTGGTCTACTCTTTGTACTGTGAAATTGTGATTGTTATACTCTTGTTAGAAATGGGGCATCTGTACCAAATACTTCAAAGCCAGCAGCAAATCTAAAAAATGCATCAGTCAAAATTGCCCAAAAAGTAAAAAAAAAACCCCATGGCTTGAGAGTTTAAAACCAGAAGGATTAAAAAAATAATAATCAGAGAAATTATTAAAGCAAGGCAGAAACTTTAAATTTACAATTTTCAGAAATTTTTTTGGTTTGACTTTCACGCCAATGCCTACTCTCAAACATTTCTCACGCAGTGCCGAATCTCCTTATCAGGGTTTGATGTTAAAACATTTAGTTAAGCTTCCCAAACCACAGAGCATGGACATGAGGCCATGGGAATCCAAACCTCTGGGTTCCCTTATTTATCCCACACTATCGGTCTATTAGTGGGACAAAAGCTTCTATTTGTTCCCAATTAATTCCTGCTAATGCTGAAGGGACTTCAATCTCTGTCCTTCACAAGGCTGTTTGCCTCT
This sequence comes from Dicrurus megarhynchus, assembly GCA_013399195.1. NCBI lineage: Eukaryota > Metazoa > Chordata > Aves > Passeriformes > Dicruridae > Dicrurus > Dicrurus megarhynchus. Next base: position 1,125,358 of record VXAD01006091.1, read on the forward strand.
CTCATTATTTAAAAACCACCTGGGGAGGATGCTCGGAGGCCCGGTGCCTCTGCTGCAGATTGCTTTTATCAGGGAATACTCCCACCAAACACAGAACAATTCCTTCCTGGCTCGGGTAAACTACTGGCTACCGATGCTGTTTGAGGTCTCTGAGCTACTGGTATTCGTGCCTCTAAAAAGGAATCTCACCCAGACTGTTTTAGCAGGAAAGGTTTCTTGCAGAAGAATTATCACACCGAGAGAAGCTGTGGCTGTCCCTGGATCCCTGGAAGTGTTCAAGGCCAGCATGGATGGGGCTTGGAGCAGCCTGGGATAGTGGAAGGTGTCCCTGCCCATGGCAGGGGGCTGGAACTAAATGATCTTTAAGGCCCCTTCCAACACAAACCGTTCTGGGATCCTATGATTTATTTTCCATAGAAATTCTGACTTCTCATTTAAGCTGCCAACAATAAAAATCGATAACATTTCTAAGGCACTTGTGTCTGCTCCTCAATAATTTTTACTATGAAAACACGTTTAATAATAATCACAATTAACCTTCCCCACAAGGATGCTTGGAAGCGACCTTAGAGGCCTTTTAAACGCAATCTTCGACACATTTAGAAATGTTTGAAAGACAATACGAGAATCTGATTCTGTTTCGCATGTTATGCGGAGCATGATTTCAACAAGTTACCCCTCGAGAGGCAGCAACAGAAAGATCACGATCACTTTAAGTGAGAATCGCACATTTCAGCTGGCAGCGCGGAGTGCTCCAAGCCGCTCCGCCTGTTGCACGGGGAAGCCTGAATAAACACCGTGTGTTTTATACCGAGTGTGACAGAGAAATTATCCTGGATACCGGACCCCTTCCAGCAGCCGATGCCCTGAGAAATGCCGTGGGCTGCGGGGCTGGCAGGGACAGGGGGAGGGCACGGCAGTGATGCCGCGGGCAGGGAATAACGCCCGGGGTGGGGACCCTGGGGACAAAGGGGGAACAATAAAGATTGGGTTGGAGCCGTCGGTGACACGAGGCGGTTTCGGCAAGGTGTTCCCGGCTCGGAACCTGCGTGAGCTTAGACCAGACGCGGAGAGGTGTTCGACACCCGTGGGGGGACACGCTGAGACCCGCAGGCGGCTCCTGAGGCGGCCCGGGGAACTCACGGATGTTTTATAACCAAATCTGCGGGGACGGGCTGGGAGCAGGAGACGGGAACGCGACCCGTCCTCCCCTCAGCGCGGGGAACGGGACCCCCTGCGGGCGGGCACCGCCCCGGGCCGGTCCCGATGCCCAGGTGGGACAGCCCCCCTGAGGCAAAACGCTGCGGAGGGACGGGGCCGCGGGTGGCCCCCACAGCCACAGCCCCGCGCGGTGCCCGCGTCCACCCCGCGTCCCCCGGCCCGGCCCTGACCCACTAACACCCCTCCGGCCAACATGGCCGCCCCGCCGCCCAGCGCCCAGCGCAGCCTACCCCGGCCGCTGCCGCCCCGCCCTCCGCGCCCGCTCATTGGCCGGCTCCTCCGCCGCGCGCACTCCCATTGGCCGCCACGCCCGCCGTTCACCCGCCCAGCGGCCCTTTCAAGCTAGGGTGAGGCG
>VXAD01006091.1:1127110-1140974 GCA_013399195.1 Dicrurus megarhynchus
GCACCCGCGCTGCACGAGAGAAGCCCCTTCCCGGGGCCACGGCTCGCAGCGAACCGCCGTTCCCCCGCCCTGTCATTACATAAACGCCGCGCCGGAGCGGGGACGGTCCCGTCCCACCCTGCCCCGCACTCGCAGACCGGTGACCCCTCTCCGCCACCTCTGCCCCGCAGCCTTTGGAGCGGAGCCGCCCTCCGGGCACCAACACGCCCGGGCACACAGACCCCGCACGCCCACGGGTCACCCCCCGCCGTCCCGGGCATTCAAACAGGTCGCGAGCGGAGGAGGCGACTACGAGCTCGAAAGGCAGAAGGAGTACAGGACCTGCCGAGCCCTTCTTTGCCTTTCCGGGCAGCCCCTCCGGCCGCACACCCAGAGCGGCCGGACTCCCCCGGCAGGACGGTGCTTTCCTCTCCCCGGCGCTCGCTGCGAGACTCGCTTTCCTTGTAAAGGCACGGGCCGCTCCTGCCGGGCGAAGGCTGGAGGGGACAACGCCGACAACCCTCCGCTCAGCCCGCGCTCCGTCCCTGCAGCCCCTTCTCATCGCACCCACCCCGACACCGGGCCCCACAGCTCTNCATGCGGCCCCGGGTTTGTTTGTTTATGTCCCTTCCTGACGGGTTCCCGGAAATCGCGTGACTCGACCCTCACGTGGCCCGAGGGGGCGGGCGCGCGCGGGAGGCGGGGGGAAGGGGGCCGCGCCAGCCAATGGCCGGGGGCTGTCCCCACCACGTGACGGCGGAGCGCCGCGCGGGGGGGANGCACGCCCACGGGTCACCCCCCGCCGTCCCGGGCATTCAAACAGGTCGCGAGCGGAGGAGGCGACTACGAGCTCGAAAGGCAGAAGGAGTACAGGACCTGCCGAGCCCTTCTTTGCCTTTCCGGGCAGCCCCTCCGGCCGCACACCCAGAGCGGCCGGACTCCCCCGGCAGGACGGTGCTTTCCTCTCCCCGGCGCTCGCTGCGAGACTCGCTTTCCTTGTAAAGGCACGGGCCGCTCCTGCCGGGCGAAGGCTGGAGGGGACAACGCCGACAACCCTCCGCTCAGCCCGCGCTCCGTCCCTGCAGCCCCTTCTCATCGCACCCACCCCGACACCGGGCCCCACAGCTCTGCTCCGGGACCGGACACCCCCCGCGCACCGCTGCTCTCCCGCGGCCCCAGCAGCCACACCCCCTCGGCGGGCGAGCGGAGCGGAGGGGCCGCTGGCACCATCCCCGTCCCGCTGCCCTCGGCAGCCGGGCAGACACCTCTGCCCCCCTCTCCCTCCCTCCTTGCAGCCCCCTGCCCGGCGACACCGCCTCCTCCCGCCGGACCACCCGGGCCCCCCGANCTCTGCGGCCCTGCTCGCGTACTTACCCTCTTCATCCATCCATCTTCTACCTGCAGCTCTCTATTTTTCCTACTGTCTTCAGCTACATGCACAACCACCTTGCACAGTGACAGGTGGCTGGCCTGGACTGCTTCAGACACAACTGGAGAAATTATTACTAATAAACATAATAAAAAATAGACCCAGCCGTACTTATCTTGCTATTTGTAAAGAATATGTCTTCTATTCTTTAAAGAAGCTTTTTGCATTTCACCCCATTTCTCCTTCTTCTTTTGCCCCAGAGACTCCATGATGTTTAATTATGGAAACAAGGCAGCAGCCACCCACCTCTGACAACTCAGCCTGTCACAGGAGTAAAATGGTTCCATGATTTCCACTAGAGGAAAAGTGAACTTCCATAAACTCTCCAGAACAATTTCTTGTGAGGGGCAGAGATGCAAATATTAGAATGTCCTAATCAATATGAACAAAAGCAGTTAAAAGCATTTGAAATTACCCTGACCTAAACTCTCACTCTACACATTGCCAGAGTTTATGACTTAAAAGTCTTCACAACTTGACTGTGGAGTCAGTTTCCTTCAATTTCCTAATTTTTTTACCCAAATATCTTTCACTGCAGGCACAGGTTTTCCACTTCAAGCACAAATTTCTTTCTTTATTACTTGAACATTCTGTGTTCTCTTCTGCTGTCAGAAAACAAAGACCAATGCGTGATAAAGGCTCTGGTACCTGCGTTGTTTGTTAAACGCCAGTGGCTGAATCCCTCTGTTCTCATTTCCTGCAGTCATGCAAAAAAAGAAATTATCCCAAGCAGTGTTAATTCCTGGCACACATGGAGCAGACCATTCCACAACCAGCATGCAGAGAGAAGGTCATACAACATCTACAGAACAGACACAAAACATTATTATTTCAGCTTCTTCAGTCATGCCACCACCTGGCATCTGCTTCCGAGGAAATATTAACCACTCTGAAAAACGGGAATTTCTTTCTGGGAAGCAGCTAAATGAAAATGACTCTATGGCTTCTTGGCATGGAACAGCTCTTTCCATTAAGTTCAGCACCAGTGAGAGACCCCATGGGAACTCCGGTTTACTTCTCTCTTCTAGAGCAAGTGATAGCTTAGAACCTAGGATAGAAAGCTTGTTAAAGACAGTGGTAACACAATAAACTAACAGCATGGAATGTTTTCTTTTGGGATATTTCACTTTAGGGTAAATATGACAAGCAGATCAATGTATCTTAAAATCTCAAATCTGTCAACGATCTCTTGAACTATTTCTCTCCCCCTCCTCAGACAATCTCAACATATCTTATTCTCCACACACTTCAAAAGTCAAACAACAGCCTTAAGTTTTCATAGGATCACTTGGTTTCAATTTTCCTAGGAATTATTTGGTACAGACTGTGTAACATGACTGTGTACAACATCTTGCACAGTAAAATACAGCTCTTAGACAGTAACATAACAAAAAAATCCACTATTCCAGTCCCAACAGCTGCTATGCTTATTTGGAGTAGTGGGCACATTCTTCCTTCCTTTGCAATTCACACTGTCCAGTTTTGGATCACTGCAAGTTACATGTCAGGATCTTGGAATTTCCTGTGTAGTAATGAGTGCTGTCCCACTGAACAAGTCAATGGTGCTATCCAAGAGGGAAAAGCAAATAAAATATTAACCATTCCATTATGTCCTTGTGCATAACAATAAAGGGAATAATTGTAATTTATCTGGACACGAGGTAAGGAAGCATTCAGGAAGCAGCATTTGCATGCTTCGAAGCTACTCCTCAGCAAACAACAGACCAGATCCATCCCCAACCCCACAGACTCAGCTGACACTGAGGAGCCTCAGGAACCTCTTGCCCACGTTGTCACGTGCGTTCCCAGGTCTGCAATTCCACATGCAAGTGTCAGGTCAGTACAAAACAACTGTAACGTTTGCTGTTCAATCCAAGCCATTTGCTCCTATAAATATCCTTCAAATGTGCCAGGGAGTAAATCAGCCTCCTGTCAAAATCACGATGAGGTCTTGATACAGGCAACAAGCTGCCCATCTATTCCTACTATTTAACTTCATTACAATTTATCCACATCACCTACATTTCCTCAGCTCAACTCCGAGTATTCCATTAAACCCACAGAAAACTAACAGTTAAACACAGCATGAGAACATTTTGTATCAAGCAGATGATTAGTTTATTTCCAGGCATGAGAAATTTAAGGCCAGATTTCTCAAGAATACAATTCATTTGGAAAAAAAAAAATTGCCATCAGCACGTGGTACCACTTTTTCTCCTCTCCTCACAGTTTATTGCACACATTTTTGTCCAGTGCAAACAGAACAAGGGTGAACAGCACAATGACAGACAACCTAAGACCTGCAAATAGAAAGTGTTATTACAGATAAAATGAACGGGAAATGTGATTCCATGACCCGTAAAAACAGCAATTTTCATCACATCTGGAGTTAACAGTCAAAAATTGACAGTACCAAAGAGGAGTATAAATTGCATTAGGCACACTGTTAAATGGTATAGTAGGAAAAAACACAGGACTTTGAAGAAGCCACTTGAAGAACATTAGAAAGGTTAAGGCATTACTGCAGGCTTCGCATCCAACCAGCTACGGAAAGGGCACCTTTGGGTCAGTGGAGTTTTTCATCTCTTCTTCACCTGCAAAGCAAGAGGCAACTTCATTATTCCTTCCCATGGAGACAGTTGGCTAATTGAAGGCCTGGCTGTTAAACCACAGCTATTTCCATTCCACAAACGCACTGAGCAAGGGTCAAGAACTGGAGATAATTCATCTCTGTGGATGTTTTCTTGGCAGTTTCATTTCTGAAGTTGCTGCAAGTAGTTTTAGTTACATTATAAGCTGGTAGAACAACTATTTCCCTCAAATGTTTTCACTGCTCTAACACCATCCAGTGAGCTGGATGACAGCCCTTCTTGCACTTGCACAAAGACAGTTCCTGCTCTGAGAACACAGACTGTAAATTCACCAAGTAAAGGAGAAAAAGGGGTGTTGGATCACAGTTTGGAAGAGTCCACAGCCCGGATTTACCACAGCTACAGAGCTCTGTGTGCTCTTACACGCTGCCATCCAAACCATTAACCTGGTGAAGTATCAAATGAATTACTATAAAATCATCCCTCGGATGGGAGGGAGGCTGCCTGAAAACACAGAGCAAACTTGTGTAATTTGGCACAGATCAATCAAGTCAGCATACGCAGAGCTCCTCAGCAGAACAGGAGGAGCTCACTGGAGCATTTTCAGCCTGCTCAGTTGGTAAAGTAAAATGGGTTTGCTTAAATCATCCTTATTTTTAAGGATCTTTCCACTTTGGGAGTTAGCACTTCATTCTCTTTGCATTTTCCATATTAATCCACCCAAACCTCAAGTGAAAGGAACAGGAGGCAGAAGCAAGTATAGTACATGTTCCCTGAATGCTGGAAAAGCACATCTCAAAATCCAGAAATAACTGGTTGCCACACTGATGGGAATCCATGCAGTGTCAGAGAGATATCCCAACCGTTATCAGATGGAATCTCACTCACAGCTCCTGTCTAGTCAGAAACTCCACAGGAGCAAGGACAGGACACAGAGCACCTCCCTCAGCCCTGCAACAGCACTCAAACAAGACTGGAGTGCTGTGACCTGTGACAGCCCATTTCAAACAACAAAGAACAGATATTTGAGGATTATTATACACTTTTACTTTTTTAAATAATCCTTTTTCAAGGACAAGAATCTTAATTTTATTCTGAAATCAAGCCAATGAAATCAGATGAAAGGTTAAAACAAACTCCTTCATGTAACACAACATGTGCTATGCAGGGCTTAAACGCTCCATTAATAAGTTTAAAAATGACAGCTCCTCACAAACTCTGCAGTCATCTTCAAACACACAAGTTCCCTCTCTTCCTTGGTACGAATTTAACTCCAGTTCTCTGGAAAATCCTTCACTGAAATGGAGGGGGAAAGGCCTGATTCTGTTAGCAGGAGTCCAGAGGTTATGTCTCACCTCCTGCCTGTCCTTGCTGGCCTCAACACGCAGACCATGAAGCCCAATTTTTATGTCCAGATAACTCCATTTCAATTTCAGATCCCAGGCAACTGAATCATCCTATGGGATTCAGGGATCTGTGTGCCCATTACCAAAACACGCTGTTCTCTGTTTTAGCTAACTAATTATATGTTAGCACCCAAGCAGTGAAAATGCTCCTAGGAAATTCTGCTTGACTGACTTAGCTAATTACAGGCCTGGAGTTGAAACAGGGCCAAGTCTACCTTTAGCTTCTGCTTGGTGCGTAAAAGGAGCTCCAGACACACACACAGGCCCCAGTCTGACAACATCCCAGCTCACATGAAGCCTTCTCTGAAACTGGGGAGTGAATGTCCACGACACTTCACAGAAAGTGTTTAACAGAGCTGTAACATCAACTGTCACTGCCTGCTGCACTGAACTAAGACTGTGTTGTACAAGGACAAAACCCCCTGTGTTTAATTATTCAGTTGTCAGCTAAAAAACTATAATCATGGGAGCTTGTTTCCACATTTCCTTCATTTGAACCTTCAATTCCAAATGCTGCCCTCCTGGACAAGCCCAACAGCATCAAGGTACTTTTAGTACAACACTTTATTTTTGCTGGCCCTGTCAAAAAGCCCAGGAACTGCAAGAACCACATTCCAGCAGCACTGCCCAGATAGCAACCACCAGGCTCACCTGGGATTAAAGCTGCACACAGGCTGTCATTAAAAACAAAATAAACCATCAAGCTGTTAGCTCAGGGCTAGTGCAATGTATTGACAGAAGATACAGAACATTCTAATGGCAGTTCCCACTCCAATTTCCCAAATGAATGAGGGCAACTCTGTGTTGCCTTGGAAATCAGGACAGGCCTTAGGTGACATGGTAGCAGGCTTGAGGAGAGGTTTAACAACTGGTAAAGATTAGGAAATCCACTTATGTTAGCTATTAAAAACCACCCCAGTCCAATTTTTCTTTTTTTGGAAGAAATATTTTGTTCTCCTTATAAATCCCAGAACGCAACACCACATGACAGGATAGAAAGAAAAATAACTGTCAATAAATAATTCAGTTCAAGCTTTTCACATATCCAATCAAGACTAACATCCAAAATGTTTTGTTGCAGCCTACAAAAGACAGGTTTCTCCTACAAGGAGCTGCAGTAGTTTGAGCACACTGCTCACACTACTGTTCAGTGTCTCCTGAAGCTTTAACACACCGAATATATCAATAAATCTGATCATACTCACCTCGTCAATGAACTGCAGCACAGCACAGACATCCTTAAGGCCAGTGATATCTAAGATACCAGATTGTTTCATTGCTTAACTGTGGCCCAAAGAGAGGGTTGAGTTGAGCCAGAATTGCAATCAGCCAACTGCAAGACAACCCCCCAACCCAACAGAGACAACATCAGCCAAATGACAGAGCTTGTGACAAAGAAAAGGTTGTGCAAAGCACGAGGACTATCAGAGTAGAAAAGGCTTTTTCAGGAAGGTCTAGGATCAAATAAAAATTCTAGTCAAGCTCATAGACAAGGACCAGCCACCAGCAATGAAGTTATGGCACCAAATCATTCTGTAACCAAAATATTGTCCTGTTCAATTGAAAGCAACACAAAACCACCTGACAGCATTTCCCTCCTACTTCTGACAGGAAAGTGTTTTAAGACACATGAGACTCAGGTATTTGGGGGCTCAGAAGATGGAAACATAAAAGAGAGACCTTTTTTTCAGTGCCTTTGAAGCATCCTTTAAACAACAACCGCTGAGAAACATCCTCTCTCTCATTTGCCCTTGCAGACATTGCAATATATATTTTTCAGAGACTGAACAAAAGTGAATTTAAACCTGGCACAGAGGTCAAGAAACAGGACCTGACCAAAAGGGTACAATGCTACAGGAACACCAAAAAAAAAAGACCAAAAAGCAACCCCACAAGAACAACCCCTATATGACACAAACCCCAGATCAGGCACAGCAGCCTTGTCACTGGAGCAGAGCACAAACTAACACTGCAGAAGCCACAGCCAGAACTGAGAACAAGAGGAATGTAGTTTGTGGAAAATATCCAGGAAAGCTAAACAGAAATAAATATTCCACTGTTAAAAGATATATTTGCTTTGTAAATGTTATAAGAGTCAGAAAAAGCAATGGATGCTTCCATGGATTTAAATCTATGTTAAATACTAACTATATAAACACATTTAGTGAACACACTGGCTCATCTGTCTGCTATTTCTAGAATGCTTTGTAAGGAGGAGAAAAAGCAGAGCAGCTTTGTAATGGGAGCTGCCACAAATGTATCAGAGTGCTTAGGCAGTCATGGAAAATTCCACACAAACCTTGATGCTCTGACCAGCAAACCAAGTGCAGGTCGGCTGCAAAACGCCTGGAACAGCCGTGGGCAAAAGATGTGGGTCAGACTTAAAGAAAACACATCAATCCTCTTAAAATTTACCAATATTTCTTTGCAATGCCCCTTTCAGTTTTGCACGGGGTAGAACTCCAGCTAAAACAAGGAGCTGAGCCTGCAGCAGTCCATCAGTCACACACGCCTTGGAACACGTAGCAGGCTTTACAAAGGAATTAAAACATCAGCAAGGCATCACTGAGAGCAGCAAACAACCTTCAGGTTGACATGTTTCTACTCCGCTGTCCAAAGCAGTGACAACAATGTATTTTGAGACCATATTAATCATGGTGTTAAATCTACTTAAGGGAAAAGCAAATTAGCTCCTGAAATAATCATGGAATTTCTTTCGTGAGGGTTACTTTTCAGATCCAACAGACAGATCCAAAGGTGCCAGAGCACTGTGCCATCTGCCTCCAGCATCCTGAAGTAACACAAGTGGGAGGAGGGTAGAACACTAAAAGCCTGTTAAAGCACATTATTCCTTTTGTCACTGCAGAGCAGGAAGGAACTCCATGCACAAATCTCCCACCTCTCGCTGCTTCCCGAGCTCAGGCCCAGCATGGCTGTGAATTAAATGAGCTGGGAGCACATTCAGAATCTCAACCTATGTAACCAGGCTTTGGGAATAGCAGTGTGGAGTTTTCCAAAGGCATTTGTTGGGGCCATGCTGGATACCCGAGCTCTGAGCCAGGGTGGCATTAGGGCAGCAGCACATTCCTCCTCCCTGCTCTGCGAGGGCTGAGGAATTTAAAGCAGTTGTTAGGCTACGACTGCCTTGCATTCAAGGTAAGTCATGAAAAAGCTTTTCCCATGTTTTGCTTAAGCGATGCTGCTTTATACAATAATCCAGCGTGACAACACCAAACAAAACGCAGCATTCAGAGTAAAGCAAACCTCTGTATCCAAGATGCAATGTTCCAGAGTTGCTAAATGCAGGTATGGCATTCGAGCCACCCACTGGTCCTCAAATTCTACCAGATCCCACTTAGAACAGTTACTGTTAATTACCCAGCTCAGACAAGGAAATTAAAGTCCCTTCTGTTATACCAGAAAGATTTTTTAAAAGGTCTTCCCACCACAACTGCCATCTGTCTGTGCTCGTGTTACAAATTAAGGCCCTGCTATCCCTGTTTAAATGTCAATTTAGGCATCCATATTTTAATCCTGTTAGAATCAGTAGCAAATAATATGATTTTCCAAGCACCCTGTCCTCTGTTAGGACATGATGGCACTGTTCAGGAACTGCTTTGTGCACAGCAAAATAGATTTAGACTCTGGCAGAACCTCACAATATGGTGTAAGCTCTAATTTCTGCAGCAGTATCTCCTTAGACTTTGCCTTAGATTTTATGAGGTTCCTGGGAATGGTTTATTCTTCAAAAGGCTGCTGGGTACAGGATCTGTACACAAATTAGGCACCTACTCATGCAAATATCTTCCACAGGACAACTAAATGAATCCCATGTAATCAGTAAGGTTATTCAAAATTATCACTGTTAAATCTAAATACGGAAGAAACAGCTTTAAGGTAAAATGTGACCGACTTCAAATTCAGTTCAGTGAAAATCAACTTGTCAATCAAGTGGTGTTTAATGAAGACGGGAAATTGTTTTTTCCCTATTTTCAACTGGAAAGGTAACTCATAGGTATGAAAGCAGGTCTAGCAGAGACTAAACTGCTCTACAGAGGAGCACAGAACAGCAGCAGCCACCTGCTAAGGACACACAAATACCTGGGACAGCAGAAATTATTTTAATCCTAACATATCCATATTATGCCTGAGAGAACCCTCAAACACGATTATCTGGGCCTCCTTCAAGACTGGTATGAAAAATTAGTCTCCTTCTTTAATCATCCAAAATTAAGGTCTGAAATGTTTCCAATGCCTCCTCCCCCAAAAGGAGGATACAAGAACAAGCTTCCATATGTTTGGATAAAACAGAGGAAAAAAGGTTGGACCAGATCTTTCGAGGTCCTTTCTAACCAGGGCTGTTCTGTAATTTTATACAGAATAAATGAACAAATAAAAAAAGAAAGACTGTGTGATGAGGGAAGTTCTATCTTGGAACGTGAGGAGAAAAATCTGCTTTTTGTTGCATTCTGGCAAGGAGGCACTACAATGCAATTTATGTGGTTGGGTACAATTACTGATGGTTGAAAACATCCTAAGATTTTGCTGCTTCTCTTTTTCCAATGTATAACTGCAGAAAAGCCAGAGGAAATTCAGAAAACAAGTTAGAGCCCACAAAACTACCCCCTGGACATGCAAGAGCAGATTATAAAACATGTTAATGACAATAGGGTTTATAATGGGTCTGTTTAGATAAAAATATCAACTAAACTTACAAGTGAAATACCACTTTACATTTGAAGAATTCACAGAATTCAGCCAAAAGTTAAGAAATTCTACAACAAATACATTTCATATCATAATCCTGCGGATGCTGCAGATGCCACAAGGAAAACTGACCTTCAAACAATAAAGACACCAAACCCTAAGCTTTAAGGGTTTAAGAAGAGTGGGACATTATTTCTGTAGAAAAAACCCAAGCGAGAACTTTAAATTTAAACAAAACCAAAACAAAGCTCAACCCCCCCTCTAATTAAAAAACACCCAACTCGCTGTAACATAAATGCAGCAATCCAGTAAAAATCACCAAAAATGTTGCCCTTGCTTAGCCAAACATTTGGGACCTGTTATGAGACTGGGCTGCTACACACTTCATGTGCAGGGCAAGAAGACCTTCACAGCACTGAGATCAATCCCAAACTCAAGCTTCTTGCACTGCAAAGCTCTTCTCAAATTTCTATATCCATTCAGCAAAACTTTAATTTAATAACTTCCATGGATACAAAACAGAACCAAGTTTGCTGCACTTTGACAGTTAAGCAAGAGTGAATTCTTAGGAGTTCACATATCAAATACTCTGAATAGAAATAAATTTTTAAAAGTATAAACCTATATTAACCCTGAAAATCACACTATTAACCTAAACCAAACCTCTGTAAGTTGTACCACAGTCTAACCCCACAGGCCTCTCCTGGAACATGTCAACACTGACATGCATTTCTCTAAATATTCATATTAAATTCCTTTGATTAGCATAACTAATGCCTAAATAGTTCAAGAAAGTACAAATACTACTCAGGTCCAAATGGAATTCTAAATAATAATTTTTATTACAAGTTGACCCTTAAGATCAAAACAGATTTTTACCACTTTTCTCTCCGTAACAAATTCTTTTTAAGTTATTTCTGCACAGCACTTTCTTTTTTTTTTTTTTACAAGATCAGTCTCTATAGTCTTTTTAAAGAGAGAGAGAGAAAAACACAAGCAAGCTTTGTCTTGCAGCCTCCAGCTACAGCTGGCTTGAATCCTGATAAAAACCATTATATGAAGAGCTCTCAGCAAGCCACTTTGTTATTGCTACTAAATCTATTACAGAAAGGAGGCAGCCTCAAAATACACTGTGCATTTAAACAGAAATAATCTTAATATATCAAAGTCTCACTAAAAAAAACCACCATGCAGAAGTTTTTCCACCCACCACTCTACCAGATTTTGAGAATATATTCAAAGAATCTTAAAGAAAACTGTTCAGTGGGTTTGAATTAGTATTACATCAGAATTAAATGTAAAGTAGAAAGGAAAAAGGCAAAAAAAGTCTAAGAACTAGGAAAATCTTAGAATTGACCAACTATCATTATACTTGTGAGCAAATGAGGCAGCAAACTGGAAAGGAGGAAGAGCAAGTCCATGCAGAGGACAGCTCACAGTGATGTGTCAGAGGAATTCAAGTTCCTTTTAATTCAGTATTTTCCAATGGGAAAATGTTTTCTTCAGCACATTGAGGGTCTTTAGAACTCAGAATTTTAAGAGCTGTCAAAGAATACCACGTCTAAATCTCTGTGACACGTTCAAAAAGCTTCTAACTGTTCTGAGGCTATAAAAAAGGAACTTGTGATTACAACAGCAGTGGGCCTTGCTTAAGAGGCAGGACATTATTTGTACTTACAACAGGTAGCAGCACACAGCACAGGTCACCAGCATTGTGTTGATAACACTGCCAAGAGGAAGGAGAAACAGCTGATCAGGTGTGGTGTTGTGACTGACCACAAGATACACAGGGAAAAAACCTCACAGCAAACAAGAACAAGTTTAACTTTGATCATATGAAAGATGACTCAACATGAACGTTCTGGCTTCTTCCAGCTGAGTAAACTGCAGAGGCTCAGATCTGCAGGACTGACACAGCTCTGCCCAACAGCTCACAGCTGTATTTAACAAAATCACCGTGAACAGGAGCAAAACCTGATGCAGTGGCCTTCACACTGGTGAACCACTGAGGCTGGATGCACACAATAAACACTTTCTCCATTTTCAGAATTCTACTCAAAGATAAGTTTTAGTGTCAAATTATCACTTTTAATTTTCTATAATGAATGAGGGGTTTACAAACTGAATACAAAATAAAATTTCAAAGGCACGTGAAATGAGCTGTAGTGTAAGATTGTCCTTTCTTGGTGAAACACAACTGTGTCAGAAACCACAGGAAAGCCGAAAAGAAGGAAGAACCAAGCTCTTGAAATTGAAAATGGTGAAACTGTAGCTACACACACACAAATGGGTTTGAAATAGGAGCAGAGGAAATGAGATTTTCTATCATGCATCTCTGCAGCTCGTGGAACTCAGTGGCAAAGTGGAGTGTTTTTTTCTTTTTAAATTATAAAAAGGCATTTCCCTCTATGTATTTCATCCCCCAGCTGAGTAACAAAACCTCATGGTAGGTCAGTAACTTCCTACCCTTTTATGACAATAACATTCAATATTTTTCATCTATAATACACATCCACTTTGTCAACTTCCAAAGGAATGCTACAAAGCCAACAATTAAGCTTCAGCAACTCTTCCAGGGAGTCCCACAGCCACTGATTGGGAGTTTTAACCTAAGTAATGCGAATTCTTAGAGAAGTTAAAAGGTTGCACTAACTTTTTTTGTTAGGAGAAGAACAAGCCTATTCAGGAACAGGCTTTGCATAGAGCATTTTTGGGTATTTTTCTCAAGAAGATGAGAGGTGAACAGACTACAAGGTATTGCTGTAGCACAGCAATGCACTACTCATACTTGTTAAACAATCACATTTTTGAAAAATGACAGATTATACATCACCAAGAGATATATTATATATATCTCTTGGTGACCCACAGAATTCCCACGCTTCCATGCCTGGAAGCCATATTTCCAAGGTATTTCTGAGGACAGGTAAATTTCCAGGCTTCCATGCCTGGAAGCCATATTTCCAAGATACTTCTGAGGACAAGTAAATTTCCAGGCATAAAACACATATTATGCTTGAAAGTGAGGCAGGAAATATCAGAGCTTGAGGAGTATTGAGGGTTTAGAAAAAGAACTGAGAGAAAAGACAGTTGGTACCTGTGGAGTAGAGGGAGTGTCAGAGAGAGGAAGAGAGATTAAGAAGCCATTATCCCCTAGAGAAAAGAGAAAGACAAAAACTTGTCTGCTTTTTAATCTGAGCAGCTACAACCACTGCAGGAAAAACCTCTGGTTAGAAGCCCTGCTGTTGTCCTCAGCCACAAGGGCACCAGCACACATTTAACCCAGAACTGAGATCCACCACAGCAACCTTTCCAGTCTCACCCAGTGTGAAACCAGAGGATGGTGGAATAAGTTAGAAAAGGTCAAGTAGGGAAAGAAAGAGGAAGTTGTTGCTCAAATACCTCCTGACTATGAACCACCTTGACACAGGACGTTCTGTCCGCAGAGGTTTCACAGAATGGTTTGGGTTGGAAAAGACCTTAAACCACCTCTCGTTCCATCCCCTGCCATGGGCAGGGACACCTTCCACTAGCCCAGGTTGCTCCAAGCCCTGTCCAACCTTGCCTTAGACACTGCCAGGGATCCAGGGGCAGCCACAGCTTCTCTGGGCAACCTGTGCCAGGGCCTCAGGGGAAACCCAAAGCCGTGAGGGGTTCCGGAGGCGCGGGGGCACCGCCCGGCTCTGGCAGCCCCAGGGGCGGCTGCTCCGCTGCACCTCGGCCGGGCCCAGGCCCGTCCGCGCTGCGCCAGC
>VXAD01006092.1:0-21970 GCA_013399195.1 Dicrurus megarhynchus
GCCGGCAGAGATTTTAACACTGGGGTGTTTGACTACATTACATTTACTCCTTTAACTATTCTTTTATTGCAAGGATTAGGCATCAGAAATTAAAAGAAAATCAAAGTAATGTCAGGAGCAATTTGCACTGAGGTCAGGGTATCCTCTCAGTAGGGCAGAACCAGCATTGGACTTTACAAAAGGGAGGAAGCTTGTCAGACTGACCACCATCATGTTTGAAAGTATCCCGTGTGTTCCTTCTGGAAGATAACTTTTTTGTTATATATATATCAGGGGAGATCCAGACGTCATACAAGATGATCTGTATTCCCATTATGTCATCCCACTAACAAGTAATATTATCTACACAATTGTTACAGACAAAGATCTGTCTTTCTAACATTCCTTTCCCTTAGGTCATGTTTTCATGGAATCAGAACAGTTTAAGTTGGAAAGCTCCTTTTAAACACTATCTTGTCCAACCCCTCTGCAATGAACAGGAATACCTTCAACTAGGTCGAGTTTCTCTGAGTCCCATCCAACCTGACCTTAAAGGTTTCTGGGAATGGGGCTTCCACCACGTCTCTGGACAATCTGTTCTAGTGTTTCATTTCCCTCATTGTAAAAGACTTCTTTTTTATATCTAATCTAAATAGATCCTCCTTCATTTTAAAACCTCTATCCCTTATCCTAGCATAACAGGCCCTGCTAAAAAGTTTGCCCCTCTCTTTCTTACAGCCCCTCCAAGTACAGGAAGGCTGCAGTAGGGTTTTCCCATAGTTTTCTCTTCTCCAAAGTTAACAATCGCAATTCTTTCAGTCCTGAGGGAGAGAGTTTTGCCCATCTTGAGGGAGAAACAAGAGCAGAAAAGCAAACTCCGCAACCAAGTTAATGCAAATGACCCTGTGTGCCTGCTAAGGAAACCAGACCTGAGCTGGGCCTGAGCTGGCCTGTATGGGGGACAGAAACTGGATGTCAGGTACAGGGGAGTGAGGGAGGAAATAGATGCAAGCAGGGTTGCATGTGGCATATGGTTCCTTCTGCTTTCAGTCTAGCAGAAGTTTCTTAGTGGATATGAAGTCCTGTGCCTGATTGTGTAAAGCCCATTAGCATATGTCTCTGCAGTGGGTTTCTGTGGCAGAGTTCCAGTAATTACTGTTCATTAGTATTCATTAGTACCAGGTCTTGCCTGATCTTGAGTTCATGTTGAATCAGCACTGCTGTAACATTTTTGATATGGGCTGGATGTAGAGGTCAGCATGGAGGCATTAATTAGGCCTGGTAGTCAGAAGTTATTTTCATGGCTCTTCAGATAGGTTTTGTTTCAGATGCACCATGGCTTTTCCTTCTGAAGTGGAAAGCATACATGTAAAGTGGAGCAGTGGTGAGCCTGACACTCAACAGCTTGTGAATATAAAAACAAGGATTTAAACAAAGCCCTAAACTTGCTCTCTGGAGTGACCTGTTAAAAGATCTGCAGGGGTTTCTGCGACTTTTCTTTACTGTTGTTTTCCTTACTGTTGCAGCTTAGGAATGTTGACACTGAAAAGAATTTAAAAGTGTGAAATATGGATGATAATGTGATTTGTATTGCTGAATGCTCATTCCTCTTTTGATCAGCTACTGCTGATAACAGTGTAACCATGAGCTTTTAGGGTATACTCTAAGACCTCTGCGAAAACAACATTGAACAACAAACCTCCTGGTCTCTTTCTAAAAACAAAAAGGGGAAAAAATTGTCTTAGATAGTAACTACATTAAACAGATAAGTTCAAGGTACTTTTGGAACCCAGAGATACTTTTTAGCGGTTACAAGTGAGGAAGGATTGAGTAAAACCTAAACACAGTTTGGCATTTTTTATCTTAGTTAAAGAAAGTGAAATTATTTCAATTTCTATTTTTCTTTGAGAAAAATGTATTTTCTGTAGGTATCTTAACTGTACAATTATCTATAAACACAGCTCTATTTACCTTTTCTTTACTTCAACAGTCTGGAAAATCATGATTCTCAACACACAGATGCTTAATTCTAGTAATAACCAGTCTCAGTAGAATGTTACTCACCTGAGAAAGATAAGGTATACAAAGATTCATGCACTGAAGCATACAGCCAAGGTATTTTCTTTGTCATAGCCGATGTCTCCTTTAGCTGAATTTAAGCCTACAATACGGAGATACAACTGGTGAGATCACAGTCATTTAAATTTCAATAACACAAGAGTATTGCCGTTACTTGGGAATTAACTCCAAAGAAATCTGGCTGAAGAATGGCAGGAAAAAACTTTTTCAGACTTTCTCATCTTCAGTAATGACGAATAAAATATTTAAGAGGGAACAGGAAAATTTCTCCTGGTAAAGGTGGTGCAGAGGTGGGGACTGCTCTCCTCACAAAGTCTTGTCTTTCTACATAACAACACTAATAGAGTTGTAGATCTAGTTACACTTCAAAGTAAAAAGCACAAAGTCCTCTCCTGCTTGGAATAATCAAAAGATTCCAGATGATGACAACAATACTAGACAGTCTCTAATGCTTCCTGGCTTCCTTTAAGTCAGGTTCTTTTTGACATTCCTCTGCTCTTTTTCCTTTTTATGAATCTTGGGTAAACTGCTCAAAAGTGTGCCCAGTGAACTGGGCAAATGGGCCTCTGACTTGACCCAGCATGGTCACTCTTATGTTCTTGTAGTACATCTACAGATAGATCATGTCAAGATCTTGATGGCAAAACATTTCTGCATCATTTTCAAATTGAAAGAGGATGAAGCAGGTACTACCATGCAGAGAGGCCTTTGTTTTAAATGAAAACAAGACAAAGCATATAGATTAGGAAAGTGCAATAGTAACACTTCATGTAGTAAAGATACCTCTGTCAGTAGTGTGGACTACAGGAAAAGTCACTGCCTGTACCTGAAACCTTTTTAAATATTGCATGATGTAATATCATAAACATTAGAAATAAAGATGAATGATTTTATAGCTTCAAGAGATCCAAGTACCTCCATGAACCTAAGCAGACCAGAGGTGTGTTTGGTGAAGGAGCTGGAGAGATTTGCAGTACACACTAAGAAGGGGGATGAAAAAGCTAGTATCACATCCTGTTCAGGCTGGTTCCCCAGCCTAAAAAATCTGGCACCCTCTGGGGTGACCTTTGGCACCAGCTGGTTTATAGCTCAGACTCACACATCTGTCTCCAGAGCTGAACACCTCTCGGGCCTCACCTCGCCCTTCACCAGAAAGCGCACACACTCTGGATCCCAGCTGAACTGGATACTTTTCACTTCCAAATGATTTAAAAGGAGAGACAATCCTCTTTTAGGGCTTCAGTGGGTGAGATTCTTTCACAGTAATGCTAAGTGCTCTTTGCAGGTTAATGATGTAAACTTGTTTGAGGCTCAGTATGGAACACATAGATTAATGACCTCCCAATACAGTATGATTCACAGGTTCCCTTATTTACGTGTCATATGCAGACTGGCCTCAAAATAGACATGCTTTGAGCCAGAACAATTAAAGTCAAGAAAGTCTGAACTGCATAGCCAATTTTGTAGGATGTTTTGTTAGGAGTTATCTGGTTACAAGGCAGTATGAAATTTGCAAATGCAACCCTTTCTCCTGTAAGAAAAATAAAATGCAGACTCCACTAAGTAAGAAATAGCAATTCTTTTCTGCCAATAAAAAAAAATTAAAATTCTCTTTATCTAAAGATATGAAACAAATTAGGTTCAGTGATGGCACATTCCACATAGAGGGCTTCTTTTCTTTCTTGTCATGCTTGGCATCTTGTTTTAGGATCCCTCTGATGTGGTACTCCTGTTGCAAGAGAATTGTTTCTAGTTCAGGGAAAGAATGATGTGTCTTTAATAAACAAACCTGGGAACTAATACAAATCCATGTTGACAAATGCTTGTCAAGAAGAAAACCAAAGAAACAAAATCAATACATAGTCTTGCATTAAATCACATTGTTTACAGATAGATCTCCTGGAACTTTTTTTTTTTTTTTGTTTACTAAATAGCTGTCCCTGATTAATTTAGGATAAACCAGAATTTGGCTTTATAACAACAGAAGTTTTTTTTAAAAAAAGTTTACAGCCAACCTTTTCAAATATTCTGTCGTTTTTAAGGAAAAAAACATTCCTCCCAGCCTTCCTTATTCTGACACCATTTTACTTTAGAAGATCTCAAAGTACAAGTGAATACATGACACTTGCAGTGTCTCCAGTGTACACATTTTACGTTTGATTTATGACATTACTATATAGGTGCACTTGACAGCTTTCAGATTGAAGCAGAGACAAGAGAGCTTTAAAGTGAGATGGGTTATCTGGGTAAATCTATCAAGGGTTCGTCCTGGGAGAACAAGGAGAGAGGCTTTGTAGAGCCCTGCTGTGTAGCAAGCCTCCATGCTGAGCACATCCCAAGCTCCCTGACAGTTGCGCTCAGCCTTCACTGTAATAACGAATAAAAGGGAGCTCCCTGTAGATTACAGATCTTCCGTGTTTTGACATTGACCTTAATACATAATTTAACCACAAAGCCTGAGAAGTGTGGAACAAGATAAGAAAAGACCACAGAACTGGCAAATAAAGTGATGTTCAATCAGAAATCATATTTGTTCCTGATAGTGGAGATGTGGGCATTAAAAGGGGAGACAGAGAGGGATTGAGAGAGAGAGAGAGGGGAAGAGAGAGGGAAGAACAGTCTGGTTTATTTGAAGACTTATGGATCTCTTTTAAAGGACATGTGGTTGTCAAATAAAAGTTTGTCCTGGATTTGCAGTTAGAAATAAAAAAAAAAAGTCAATGGTTATTAAATTTTCATAGACACCGGGTTGCTGCTTTTCTCAAAATACAGTAATGGCATTTTCCATGTTTGCCTCATGTCTGTGCTTTTGCTTTTAACTCAATGGACTGCGGAGGGGGCGGTACATAGAATTACCATAAAGCTGTCCTTAGGCATATATTTAGGCTAATCAAGTTTAATATCTGCCTATTCTAGACCTTAGCTTGGGTTTCTACATTAAAAGAAACAATTGTTTGGATGCTAAGAGTTTGTAGGTTTTTCTTCTTATTTACAGAGAACACTCAATGCACAAATGAAATGCACAGTGGGATGGGCTGCTTGCATGGCAATGGCATATTTTTACTTTAGCAGAAGAGGCTTATGCAAAGGAACAGGATTTTTAACATAAAGGGTGTGACTGTGGATACTGTTAAAATTAAGCACAATTCTTATGGGAAAATTATCACGGATAAAATGATGTACAAAATAAAAAAATACTTTTCAAATATCATGGAGGAAGCAAAAATTGATGGGAAAAATGTCTTTTCACCATTTGTGTTGCTTTTGTTTTTTTCATCCCTATTGGATAACATTCATGGCCAGCTAATCTCACATTTTTGCTTCTTATTCTTTTTATATGGTTCATGACTTACCAGTTTTTCTAATGCTACAAGAGCTGGATGGTCAAGGCTTTGAGAAAATTCCCACTTATATTTTAAATCAAAAATATTTACAATTAATGAAATTTAAATATAAATTTGAGTCTGGTTCTGGTTACAAAATTTAAATTTGATGCCTCCTTTTGGATGGGTTTCCAGACCTGTCCCTTATCACCAAATCCTTACATTCCATTTTGGGAATACATGCAGGCACCTAAGTAATTTGGGTGGTTTCGTATGATGTACCCAAGAATGAGATTCCTTTGTGTTTGAGCATAGATATGTAATTGGGCTGATTTGAGATTAATACCTTTCCTTGAGTACAAACATTTGACTCATTATATAAAGTCAAACCATGAGAATAAAGAATTAAACATTAAAGACCATACACTCTTTCATGTATAAAGATGGAATTGAATTTCTTTCATTTCCGAAAGCAAACAAGTGAGCAAACCACTCTAAGGGAATTAGAGTACATCAGTATTTTCATTTGGGATCATTGCTGCATGCATACTTTGAAACAGTATGTTGAATTATGTTTGGGTTTTTTTAAAATACATTTATATCTATTTAAAATAAGTTAGCAGAAGTATGATTCCTCAGAGCAGTCTGCAGACCAGAAAACCCTCACATTTAGGATAAGGTTTCAACTCAACACAATACAATGGTCCTAACATTATCTGCCTCTCACCACAGCACCCCACGTAACCCCTTTGACATGCTCATTTTGTATGAGCAGTACAACCTATTTTAAAAGGGTTGAATACAATACTTCAGCCATCAGCCGCCTGCTACATTGTTGAAGAACTTGATGACAGTTACAGTCCCAAAGCTACATGGCTAGTTCTTCTCCGGGATTAATTGGCCTAGTTTAGTCCTAAGGATTCTGATCTAAGTGAACTTCAGAGTGCTTACACCAGGCTTGATAAGTCTACAGTTAACCACCTTCACAACAACTTTTCCATTTGAAAGGAAAAGGAAGAAATAAATGGGGGGAAAAACCCAACTGCAACCCAAACATCTCAACTATTTCTAGTCCACCTATGCTGCTCTCCATCTGTGTGCTAATAGCAAATATGAGGCAAAACTCTGTATCCATATGGAGAAAAGTGAGCAAAACGGAAAAAACTCCAAGACTGTCACTCATAGAGGTAACAGTCACTGAGGAGTTTTCTTACCTAGGAGAGGAGAAAAACCAATTTTGTTCTGTTCAAAATAGTTCTGCATAAAGCCTGGCAGGAAGGTTGTCAAGGCATGTTCAGAGAAAGGGAGAGATAAACTCCTTTAAGTTTGCTGAGGTTAGCTTCAGTATATTAAATACTTGACCATTCGTTTGGATCCAAATGTGCTAGCTTGTCTTTCAAATCTTCTGTTACACAGATCCATCATTTTTCATGGCCATTTCTGTTTGATTTATAAAATAATGCCACAAGTTTCCTGGAAAATACATTGCTAAAAGTAGGAAGTTACAGGTGATGCCTGTTGTATGACATTGCCATAACAGCTGCAGCTCCAAATTTAGTAGTTTGCCTTACTGGCATACCAATCTGAAGGTCTGCCTGTGCAATGCATCACAAACCAGGGTGTTGAGAGTCCAAGAAAGAGAACAAATGGTAAGAGGAAGAGGGAAGCAAAACAGAGTACTTTGGATTTGGCAAAAAATCTGGGGAAGTGTAATCTGGTGTGACATTTCCCTGTCCTCATTAGGACTAACTTTCACAAACTGATGGACAGCTGGCAGATCTGCAAATCTTCTGTGATTGCTTGTAGAGACATAAGGACTGGAAATGCAGTGATCGCTCACAGGGTGTCTTATGGGGTTGTTTCTGACTTATGGATGGGAGATGTTGCTTTCATTACAGCGAGACAAAATTGTGGTAGCTCAGCAATTTTATCAGCAGGCTACCAAGAGGATCTATTTCAGAGCCTAGAAAAATAAAAACAAAAGAAGAGCCAGCTGGGGCTAAGCTTTCCTTGAGCAGAAAAATAGAAATTTATTTTTTCTCCCTGCTAAAGAACCAGTGCCTGGAGTAGATAAAATTCTCCAATATTTTAAAATTATGGTGAATGCTGAAAAGATAAGGAGAAAGCTCAAGCAGATGTATAGAGGCTGTATGACTACTGTAAAGTCAAATAAAACATAAGAGGGACACAGTTTTTGACCAAGTTTGGTGAACAGAAGGACCATATTTTTCCCAAGAGCAAAGTGAATGAAATGGACATTTGATCTTCAAGGTTCCATCATGAGATAAAAATCCTCTAGAAGAGATATTATCGATAATATAGATGGAACAAGAGATTAACTTAGCACAGACTCAGAGCTAGCCGGTCCTTTTGAATTTAAGGGCAATGAAAAGTGCCCTTGTTCAAAGCTACACACTTTGAGGTGAATCAGTAGAAAGTTCTCTGAATCCTCAGACTAAATGCTTGAGCTTATGTCTGTGAACACCAGTCAAATGGGCCTGTAGGAGAAATGCAGGTACTTTTTCTTTAAAAAAAAGGACAAAAGCAGCTTTTTCAGCTGATGCAAATGAATATAAACCAGTCCAGTATATGTGCCCATATCAAGAAAGGAAAACAAGCCATGTGTTTGCAAAATCACTCAGACTAGAGCAGGTAATGAAATGAATAAATACTGTGCAGAGGTGAGCTGTGCATTTGCTCAACAAAGAAAGATGCTGCAAAGTCAAAAGAATGGCTAATAAAACAAAGCACAAATGGCCTCCATGTGATGCACAAATTAGGCCCAGGAGCACAAATGAAAGAAGTGAGAAAAACTGAAACACACTTGTTCAAAAGAAAGTATGAAGTTGGAGAAGTCAAAGGTGAGACTGAAATCTGAAAGCAAGGGACAAATTCCAGGCCTGGCCAAGTGTGAAGTGTCACTGATGTTCAAAGGCACAAAGAGTAAAGCAAGACGTTGTGGTAATGCATTAAGGAGAGCAAGTAGTACATGGGCATAAGTTTGGTCTCGTCACTGGAATGTGTGCCAAAGCCCCGTAGATTCATAGCCCTGGGAACAACCTGAACCAGACATGAATGTGCCAATGCGTGAAGTGAAGTGTGCTTGCAGAAAAAAAGGGGTCACCTGGTGACATTCAAGGTACGGTTAATGGAAGATGCAGAATGTCTTACATGTGGCACTAATAAAAGCTCAGCAAAACATGACAACAGATGGCTTCATTCACAGGATCAGTCAGAGCAATAAAACAGGCTTGTTCTTTGTAGCTGTGGAGAAAAATAGTAAAAAGGATTGGTCTTAGATTTTGCAGTGACCACAAGATGCTGAACAAGATCATTTAAAAAGGGAAACATTTCCATTTGCTCTCAAGGAACAAAATGTTTGCTGAGATGGCAGAAGCCAAGTTCTTCAGAAGATTAGATACAGAGGGAGGGTTTTGGCAGACTCCCCTGGACACTGAACACTTTGAAATTTACTTTCACATCACCATTTTGCAGATGCTACTTCCTGGGATTGCCTTTTGGAATCCATTTAGCATATTGCAGAAAAACACCCCAAACACTAGGAGGTATCCCTGGGGTGAAAATACATATGAATGACACAAGAGAAATGGCCAGTTCCACTTCTGAAAGTCAGGAATGATTGTGGAGAACACTAAAAATTGCAAGAAGAAGCATCCTCAAATTGAACAACTCCAAATTGTCAATTTCAAGCTAATAAGAGAAGTAGACCACAAAATGAATGATGCCTAACTCATCTACAGCAGAGGCCTTGAGGACTATGACAGTGACACAGGACAGATGTAGGAATGCATATTCTAAATAGAACATGCAACAGCCGTAAAAGGTTTTGTGATTTTGCCTAGAATCAAAGGACAAGACATTAGGCATAGATAACTTTTTATGAAACACAAGAAAGGGCTCAGTGGAACATTGCCAAGCAAACTCACTACAGTTTTTTTTCAAAGGCTGAGAGAAGGCTGTGAATATGGAGGTCCTGCTAAGACATTAAGTTGTAATTGTAAGCAACCAGGTGACCTAGAATGAGCTATAACACAGTGTATGACTACTACAAATGAAGCTCTGTATTTACCCTGGATGTGGGATGAGTTAAGCAAGCAGTCATATGAACTATAAGCAGAGAATGATAAAAAACACAAAAACATTCTCATGTCCACATTGGATCATCTTGTACAAGAAGTACAAGAACGGCAGTTAGTGAGGCAAAATAAAATGTAGGGAAGATGTTCATCAAGAAGGACACTTTGTAATGACTAGTCAAAAAACATACCAGTGAAGTTCCACTTTATTCACAGATGAGACAGAGATCAGAAATGGTGAACATAAGTGGGGACTGGTTTAACTGCATCAAGTAGACCTCTGTAAGTTAGCCTGTAATGCCTATATTATTGATATGTTCCAGGTTCCAAAATCAGAAGTGAAACATGATTTATGTGAATAAGCATAGCATCTCTCAAGGCATATAACTAATTGAAAAGACCACAGGTTTAGCTGTGATCAAGTGTGTTACAACTGATGCATAACAGTTAAGAAAGGGAATGGTTATTATTGTACTTCACTTCACAAATTCTGAACTCCCAAATGTTTCTACAGTGTATGCATTTTAACATAAGACATCAAAGGCTTGATTCATTTGCCCACGTATAAGCTTCTTATTCCATTTAAGATGCACAGACATACCTGAAACATCCACAAAGAATGATGTACAACTTAAAGGAGACCTGTGCATTACACAGTGTGAGCTGTAGGCCATGGTGGACATGTTAGGGAATCTCAAATCCCATAGGTGCCCATATGTACCCATAAAGACTCTAGAAATTCTTTAACCATAGATGTCAGAGGTACACCAGAGCACACTCTCTCTGCATAAGGAAGAATTTGCTCAGGCAACACTTGGTACAAGAGAATCCTGGGAAAAAAAATAAGGAAAATCAGCCATACAAGTCTGCATAGGTACTTGAGACATAGAAACAAGCCTGAATCAAAAAACAACGTATAACTGTGATTTTTGGCAAACAGCCTAGAGAAGTCAAAATGGACAAAGAACTGTAACAGTCACCAGGTGTTTGCCACAGCCCAGAAATACAGACCTCGGCAAGATTACTGCTGTCAGAAAAAAGGAGGGAAGATACATCACCTGGTTTACATTCTGGGACTTGAGCCAGTGAATGGACTTCTCAGACAAATGTATCATCTCAGTACCGGGCTTATAGGAAAACTTATTTAAATTTTAGTATTTGGCTGATATCCCTGTTCTTTTAAATTAGAGCTACAAGGTCACTGTATGAAAGAGCTGGAGAATTCCCCTGATTAGCCATCCCAGCACAAGCCTGGTACAGCACTTGTGGTGTGTAGGGGCCTGGTGTTTAAAGTGGTTTTAGCTATTGTCAAGGTGAAGGTCAGCATGACCTTGGTCTTCATGACATGACGAACAGGCACCAAAAGTGTTCAAGAACAAGATGTCTCTTTGATCACCAGCACTTACCTGTCAAGGCTAGGCTCAAAATCACCTTTGTACTTCCATCAGCCCTGGCATTGAGATTAATTTGGCAAATAGTTTGATTAATCTGAAGGCCGGTTTCCCACTGTCATTTCTTTGAGTTCTGCTTTCACTTATGCTGTGGCCTACTCACATGTAAAACTCCCTTGTGCTGCCACTGGCAGGCTGGGTCAGAGCTCTTCATTCCACAGGCTTCTTCCTCACCTTCTGTATCTAGGACAGTCTCTGGCCATCCAGGTTTTGTTAGACCTGAGAGGTTGCAACTGAGCTGTGTTGAGCACTGGGACGCCTGCTAAAATGGAAGATACACATGTGTTATCCCAGGAAAAGAGAGACCCTTCTTGTTTGGAAGGGCAGAGATCATTGTGACATGGGAATTTTTCCTGTGGCACAGGTTATTAAAAATGCCCATGGCCCTTTGCAGATGATAATGAATCTGTGCTAGCAGAGAGGTGTCATTTCAAAGTTGTTTTCGAATTGCAGATGTAAAGAAAAAGCAACGAATCCCACAAAATTGCTATATTTGTTTTTTTTTCTCTTTTAACTTGCACACAGCTGAACCAAATTATTTTATGTCCAGTAAAAGTCCTCTCCCATAAATGTGCTGGCTGTTTCCTTTCATATGAATTTTTTCCGTATGCTTTATGAACTTTTGAAAATGCAGGGAGAATTATTGCATTGTTGATAAAAATATAGCATAAGTCGTGGAGACTGCTACACTAATGAAGAAAGAAAGAAACATTTTTTTTAGAGTCAGAAAGCCTGGGGCAAATGAAAATCTTCTTGGAAACTTCAGTGGTAGTTCTGCTTGAGTGCGGATTATGGACTCAAGAGCTCTGTGAGTGGACAGGCATGCCCATATAATTTTTACGACATGTGCATGTTATTTAATAGGATGGTTGCACACTAAATTCCCAGGCTGCAGAATCACTGTCCTAAATGGAACTGAAGTCCCAGCTTAGATCAAAATCCATCCTTTGCTGCTTTGAAAAATGATCAAAAGCTTTGTTGGAAGTTTCCCTGTTTCTGTTGCGTACATGTACAAGGTGAAAAGGATATTAACAGGGGTCTCTAAGCATCTCACCTGCTGTCTGGGATTTGAGGTCCAGGACAAACTACATTGTGCCTTATGTCTACAATCTCTTCAGATGAAACTTAGGTAAGATGGGTGACTTTCTTTGTGTGGCAGAAGAGGAACACGTGGATACAGAAAACTGGTAAGAGGCATGGCAGTCTTCCTAATGTCCCTCAATATATTTTTCGTAAGTAACAAATTCCCTTCTACTAAAAAAAATAGTTGAACCAATTTAATAACATGTTCAATTGAAAAAAATTGTTAAGAGGAGGAAACCTTTTGGGTCCCAATTACTGTTAATTTGTAATCCGGTGAGGTCAAGTACCTGATTAAATATTTATATAGGAGAAAGGTCATAGTCTTTTGTGATCTTCTATGCCCTGTGTTAATTTTCCGTCAGATGCAATGAGTTCCTTTTGGAGAACACTTTATCAGAGAAAGCAAGCCTTGTTCTTGGCCTCCGAAGAGGTAACTGTTGGGTTTTGATGTCAAGCAGCTGAAATCAATCTCTTGCAGTTAGGTACATTTTTAGCTCAAGTTTTTCCAAAGCAATTTAGTGATTTTAGGCTTCTCAGCATTTGAATGCTCATCTCAATGCCTTTGAAAGGCACTAGACTTTAAGGAAATGAGGAGTATCTGACCTCTGTAAATTGGGACACTTTAAAGAAGTCTCTGCTGGACATGTGCATGTCATATGGAAGTCTTTCAAAATCACTAGTCACTTTTGAAAACCTTGCACTCAAAGGACACAAAACTTTTTTTTTTTTTTTGTCTATTGTAGTTTGTTTTGTGGATTAAACCTTACAAAAGAGGCATGCCATATCAAGCTCAGGGGTGTCTGATGAGAAAATAAATATCTAGGTGGAATTCGGGCAAAACCAACTGGAACCAGCAGAGATTTGCCAAGGTTTGCAGTTTTCCCACTGTATCCATGGAGGGGAAAACCACCCTGGCTGCCCCTCCAGCTGAAGTGATGGGACAGATGGAGATCAGCCAAAGTCTCTCTCTAAAACATCTCCCTTGCTCTGGCACTGCATTGGAGCAGTGCACTCACTGCAGTCAGGATGTGAGGCCTTGGACATCCTCTCAGGGTGAACCCAGCATCTTCTAGGAAGTGGTCTGTTGGTGCACCCTGATGTGGGACATAGTCTCTACAGAAAACCTATTTTGTCATTCTCATATTGAAATTAGTATATTTTTCTTCATAGTTTTTTTTCCTTGGGTGTGTGTTTGTTCCTGTTTAACTGGATGTATTTTAACTCTTCTCTTTTACAACATTTTAACTTTCTGTGTATCTCTCCATATGCTATGCACAACCACACATTAGAAATGTACAGTCAATCTAAAGGATCTACACCAGGCAAATATATTCGTTAACTTGGAAACCACAGGAAGCATTAAGGGTGTGGAAGGATGTCACCAATTCTAGTTTCTAGAGGTGGTTGATTTGCCATAGCCAGTTGCATCATATATCATGAAAAAAAAACCCCCTTTGAGTATGAGACAGTTATGGGGTTTTGTATTTATGATGCATCTTTTTAGCTGGGGAAAATCTGTATGGAGTAATTCACAAGTGCCGCTGGAGCTGTAGCCCTGCTGTAATGCCATGCAGACATTCTGAATTAATATTATTGGAATGACCCAGCTGGGTAGAACTTGGGCTGGTATCTATGCTTTATTGCACTGTTCTTTTTTCCCTCTGTAACCCATGATTGCTTGTTAACTGAATTAAATGTCTTTGGCCAGTGAACACTAAGTAGTATTGGGACAAAGATATGACATCCACCTATTTGCAGTGATTTTCTCCCTCATTGTTGATGAGATTGAAATTGTTGCAGATAAAGCAGGTAGCTGTATCCTTAGGAGGGTAGTATCCCTACTACACTACCCTTTCATAAAGAATAACTGTAGAATCAACAGAACATTTGGCTGTCATAATGCTACACTTTTCCCTTGTTTGTCAGGTTTGAAATGTGGGCTCTTGGGAGTAGTGGTTATTGGTATTCCATGTTTATATAATATTGAGTGGAATGGAATGGTGACCCTGTTTGCCTACTAGCGGGCTGAATTTTCTAATCTGATGTTACATAATCAAACATGAGTAAGCCAGCCTGGGCTCCCATGTTACTCAGTGGGCAGAATCAGGGACTTAAGAATGAGTTTATTTTAAATATAAATATTTTAATGTAGAGAGCAAATCCTTGTTGAAGAAATTGTACTTGTTTTTTTCCCAAAACATGTAGAGTTGAAGGCCAGGAAGTGATCATCTCATCTAGGCTTTGTATTCTCACAGACCCATCCATACATATACATATCCCAAATTACAGATATAAAATCCAAATAACTTGTGCTTTAATGAAAGAATATCTTCATAAAGGTGACCAGTCTTACATGGAAGAAGTCCAAAAATGTAAAAGAATACTACTATTTCTAGTGGAACAGAGTTCCAAAACTTAATCACCCTTCTGCAGCATAAACCCCAGATACATTTATTCTGATCTGAAGCTTAAGTTTCCCACCCTTTGGGTTCTTGCTATACTTCTCTCTTCTAGAATTTTTCACAGTATTTGCTACCTAAGAAGATGTTTTCTTACTTAAATCATGTTACTTCTCAGTCTTACTTCAAAAATGTAAATATACTGAGCTCCTAGAGTGTCTCATTGTAAAGCATTTTCTTTACCTCTTGGGATGCTTTCTCCACATTTTCCATTTTTTCCATTTCCTTCTTAGAGAATGGACACCACATGTGTTCACCATTGTCATAAGTCCTCTCTTGTTCCTGCATTCCCTGTTTAATCATATAAGGGCTGTTCTTTTTTTTGCCACTGTGAGACACTTTGAGTTCCCGTTGAGCTGTACTCACAGTGGAGTTTGTTTATTTTAATTTATCTGCAGATATTTCTGTGTAATATTCTGTAGTTGCATGCTAAATTATGACAACAAAACTTCAGGGTAAATGCCTGCCTGAGTGTTCTATGTAACATAAGAGGTCTGATAGCTTTCACTACAGTCCCAGCAGAAAGGGCTTGAACACAGGATATACAATGACTTTTTTCCAAAACCTATCAAATCTGGGTATTAACACAGTGACAGACTTCTGCAGAGTGACACTAGCCAAATAATTTGACTCACCATGTTGTATTGGATTTTTGTGCATGTCAACAGTCTGTGTTGTGATGTGCCAAAATACTAAGAGAAACAGAGCTCTTCCAAAAATGACAATTTAAGCCCATTTTAATTCCGTTACTTCACTAAGCTTAAGGGTTGGCAGCTGAGAATCCAGCTCATCCCTTCAATAAGACTTGCTTTCAGCCAAGGAATTTGCAGTATGTTTTAATGGGGCCAATTAATTACATAATAAAGGACTTGGTGACTTTTGAAGCTAAACTGCAGACTCCTTAGAAGAGAGTGCACTTTCTAAAATAGAATATTACAGAGCATATTCTTATTCTAAAGTGCAAAAAATATCAGCCTGGATTCAGAATTATGGGCTGGTAAACTGCATTTTTCTACTCATATTCTAGCCCAAGTAAGGATTTCCTACTGTCATATTAATATTTCTCCCTGGCCATTTTTATAACTGGTGGAGTTTGGAAGAGATAATAATACTGTTCTTGCCCACTGTCTCATAGCATCTGTGTTACTACAATGGGATTAGGAGATACAGGGAGTCCTCAATCTGACAGAACCCTAAACTTGAAGAAAGCTTGGACTGTAAACCGCTAGGGGCAGGGCTGTTTTGCTGGTGTCCATACAGTGCCTTTCAGAGTGCCATTCTTGCCCATGACAAAAACCTCCCAGGTGCTCAAGTAATAAAACTGAAAAATATGCAAATAATCTCCTTGAAGATCCAGTGCTTTGACGGATCAGGGCCACGACTCAGCAGATGAATGATGTTGGCTCACAGCAGCTGAACAAGCCCTATTGTTTTAGGAAGCTGTCATCTTGTGCTCCAAATTCTAATCCTTCATTAAAAATAGCCTCTAGCATATAATTGCAAAAATAGCCTTCCCCACTTGGACTGACAGCAAATTGATGCCATGTTGCCTCTAGCTTCTGTAATAACTGGAGACAGCAGCTCAGAATGCCCTATATTCAGTCCTTTCACTTCAATATCTTGTTGACTCTGAAGCCTAATGATGACTGTCTTAGAGTTCATGCTATTATTTAACTGATGATCATATATGCAAGAAACGAGAAGAAAAGTGATCAACAGGAGTTTGTATCTTTAGAGCATTCAAAACCAGTATGTGATTGTTGGTTGCCATGTGATCCTTTACCTCAAAACATGGCAAGTGGCTTTCTTCTGAGGCATGATATATCTCCATGATAAATTCTGTATTTCATTAAAAAATATATTTGCTACTATGGAGGACATTGGAACTTGTTCTTAAACAGTCACACTTTTTTGGTTCTGCTTTTTTTTATGCTCATAAGAATGTAACGTTGGGTAATTTTTAGTTTATTATGTTTACAATAAAAAGAGATGCATGTTTGTTTAGAGTGTCTTAAGTTTTCTAGTTCATCTTCTAAGTGGAAATGTGCATAGAATGCTCATGTGAACTGCTAATTTTTTTCCCATTCAGTTTCTGGATGAAAGACCCATGGAATGAACTGAGTAAAATAAGCAAATAAATTAAAGAAAAAATATCCAAGACAAGACCAACTGTCCTGCAGCCAGTTGAGAACACTTGGTTTTTCTCAACATCTGGTCAAAAACATCTGTGTCATTGGTCTAAGAGCAGGTGCAGCATTCAGGAACGAGGGTATTAGAGATGCAGATGGACAATGTGTGTACAGGGTTCAGGGAAAACTCTTGAGAATTGGGCCGTTAAAATAATATCTTCCAAAGTAGCCCAGGGAATTATAGGATGATCTTTTCCTGAGGCTCACTCTTAAGTTTGTTGATTATGTGTGAATGAAAGGGACGTTTTGAAATCTGGATAACACCTAATATGGTCTAAAGAAAATATTTCGATTTGGAGTGCTGCAAATAAAGTCAGTTACTGTTCCTATACAAACATTTTACCTATCAAAAATCTTTTAGACAGTGCACCAGTCCTTGTGAAAATGCACTTTTTTACATAAAGAATATATGTGAGACTGTGAAATATTGTCATACATTATGACAACAGATGGTAACCTTCTGTGTTATAGATTGAAGAAAATAGGGCCTAAAAAGACAACTGAATTAATGTTAGAGTTCTGTGAGGATATCTTCATCAACCACCTTAAGGAATTTATGAGAGGAGCCAACTGAGTATGAAACTCCTAGTTTTTCTCTCTCCTGTGGAATCCTCCAGATATTTGTTAATTTGCTAACAACTTTCCAGAATGCAGTCCTCTGTGACACAGACAGTATCAGGGGTTGCATAAATCCTGCAATGTCACAGAATGACACATTCCGTGATAACTTTTGTAGACCAGAAAACACCATTTAATTTCAAATGTAGGAAGAGGAAGAAAGTTTTGGGATTTTGGCTGGTTTTTGTTTGTTTGCTTGTTTTTTTTCAAGATATATGCTTTTTTGCTGAATACTTCTTGCCACTCAAAAAGCCTGGTTACTTGAGGCAAACCAAACATAATATGAGGATTAAGTCCATTTTTCTATAATCTCTGCAGGGCTCTGTAGTAACAGAATTTTTCCCTATGAAGACTATTTCAGAATATTCAAAATGTTTTGCATTTGTTGTACTGGAAGTACAAGGAAAATTACCTACGGATGCAAAGGAGATTAAAATAGCCATTACCAAAGAATTTGTTTGATAAGGTTTATAGTTTATTTTGCCAAAGCACTTTTGTAAGATGCTGATATTCTTCTTTTCAGGTGGATTTTGGGTTGCCCTATTTATTACAATGTGTTATTATTTTAGTTGTGAATCTGTTCACCAGGGTGATAATAAACATACACTCTGCTTTCCTGCCTCTACAGAGCTGGAGGCGGGTTTTCACCTTGTCCTAGTTAGACCAGTCATTGATACAATGTAGAGGCAATCATTAAATACAGCTGTATACAGAGACCCTGTAGTTTTAACTGTATCAGGCTTTTCTTGGGCAAGTAAAGAAATGCCAGAGGAGCTTGCCTATATGCATAATGACACTTCAGGAATCAGCTGCTCCCCTAAACATGTCTGACAAATGAAGTAAGTATTAATTACCTAATTTGATGTAGCTTGGCTGATCTTTTTATCAGACAGAAATTTCGTATATCACGTGTCTTTTATTATTGCTGCATGTCATACTGAGGTGGGATTTGCCTCAATTTTTGAAGACTTGTTTCAAAAGAACATAGCCAAAGTTTGCAAGAGAATTATTTTTGTAATATTTTCCCATAAGGCTGGCTTGTCAGCCTTATCAAGGCACTTTATGCTCTCTCTTTTAATGTAATATTTAACACCTTTGTTTTTTGCATTTGGTTTCCTTGGTACCATTAGAGTAGGACATGAAAAAAAGGCAGATACAAAAGTGTAAGTGTTGCTTTGGCAATTAATCTGCCAAACTATACACAACCAGCTGGATGACTAAAGAGAAGGGTCCTGATTCTGCAGGCACCTACCAGAGCACTTCTATTTCATGTGGGAAATTCCACCCATGTGTTGTCACTGAGAAGAAAACATTGTCCACTTTGTTGCATGGGGAAGCACAACATAACACACACAAGATTTACTGTGGCAATTTCTCCTCTTGATTTAGCACTGTAAAGCCTTTGAAGGGGTAGGGCTGAAATGTGAGGTGTGTATGCTTGAGTCAGCCAAACAATTGCAAATGCAGGGAGTCTGTTGTGTGGGCTTATTGTAGCATTTATCAGCCTGCTGAAGTACCTCAAAAACAGTGTTTCGTTTATGTGCCTGCTTGGAGAGGTTGAATTCTGTCCCTGTCCCGAGTTTTTGGATTGCTAAATGTAGTGCAGACTGCAAGGGGAGCTTATCAGAACTGGTGTTACCAGGAGCTAAGAGAACATAATTCACATTCCCAAAATATAAGGACTTAAAATAGAATGTTGTTAGGTGTAAGGGTTTATGTCCTGGCTATTTCCAACTTTAGTGAGAGGTTCTCATCCTTAATTTGTAGATGGTGAATTTAGATTTCTACCTCTGGTAACACTAAAATGCAGGCCTTTCCTCTTCATGTTCATTCCCATTGGCAGTTCACTGGAGCTTCACTGAGTCAGCTGCATCCTCCATAAATTGGGGAATATCCTTCCCTTGGACCTTTGCCAATTCCTTCATTTTTCCTTCTTCTGAAACTTTTGAATCTAGCCCAGTAGTGCTGTCCAAAAAAGACATTACAGTCCTATTTCTACCTCCTACTTTTTCTATTTACTCTTAGTCTTTGTCCTCTATTTCTTCAGTTCCCCATAGGGAACGAAGGGGACTCCTCTTTCATTTTTCTAACCTCATTTTTATTCTTTGGTCTCTACCCACTACAATGCTCGTCTCCACTACAAGCAATATCTTTTTAAGCAAAACAAAAAAGAGACAGGCCTTTAAAATAAATTGGTCCTTGCTAAGAGAAAGTGGGAGATGACAGCCATTTTCAGGCACAGTCCTTGAAGGGAAGCCAGGCACTCTGTGTAGATTTCAAAGCCCTTTGTTGCCAGAGAACATTATTTTACATTTGCAAATGTCAGTCCTCTTAGTAGCATTCTGCATCAAATCTGAACAGTATTTTGAAATGCCCTTCATTTTTGCTAAGTTAGCATCGATTTGTTAATATGAATGAGAATGCTCATCTAGTGCACAATCTTTCCATGAGTTTAATTGCTGCCACCTTTTCTGTGTCCAGTTGATAAGTTCTACAGAATTAATCTCATCCAGACAAATCTGGTGTGAGATGCACCTGGGTATAGGTTTACTTTCTCTGGCTTTTCTGTCATTCTCAACTCCAAGAAGCAACTGAACCATTACTGAATTTGTTATGAATGTGAGATGTGATACTGTAGCACATTTTGGGTGGTATGACAAACTCAAAAGGCAGTAACTATCCAGTGACACTCCCAAAACCAGATAGAAAACTAGTATTTTATTTTAAGCTCTTGCCAAAGAAAATATTGGTAAACATCTGTCTAAA
The DNA here is from genome assembly GCA_013399195.1 of Dicrurus megarhynchus. NCBI lineage: Eukaryota > Metazoa > Chordata > Aves > Passeriformes > Dicruridae > Dicrurus > Dicrurus megarhynchus. Next base: position 20,045 of record VXAD01006092.1, read on the forward strand.
GTACGTAAGAACTGCTTGTGTTTTTCCTCTATTACATAAATATTCTTGGATTTTGCTGTTGAAACAGAGTTAGTGAAACCATGTATACAAAGGAGATTTTTTCATCCAGTAAGCTTTGTCATTTAACTCCTACAAATTGCATGCCCTTATTAGCCTCATTCTCAGAGGTGCTAGACACCTGAAAACTCTGGTATTCAGGGTAAAAGTTATTAATCAGCCCTGAAAATTGAGTTGCAAGGGGTAGAAAATGTTCTTTCTTACCAGCACTTGTTTCACTAAGCAGTATATTCTGGCCATATATGCTCTGCACAGGGAAACTTTTGTAGTGTTTGCAATATTGTTTCAGAAATGGTTTTATGATTTGTGGCTTCCAGAAAAACATATTCCAATAAAACAGCTTTGACACTTGCTTCACCTGGTTACTCAAAATATTAACATCTCTGTTGAGTGACGGTATGGCAAGTGCATCGAGGACATAGTAATCTTGGGCACTTCCTCTTTCATCACAGACAACTGACACAGAAATTGTTCCAGCTAATTTCTTTTTTCCCCCGGCAACATGGTAATCAAAGACTTTAGGGAGATACTCAGTACGCAACCATTGAGATGTTGGCATGACCCCAGGAGATTTTAGGTTTGCTTCAAGGTAGTAGTACAGACTTGGGTTATCAAGATCACTGAGTACCACATTAACACATGTAAATGCTCCCACCATATATTAAAAAAAAAAAAAAAAAAGATAGAGAGAGGCACTCATTGAATTGTTCGGGTTCTAAACAGTTATTTATTTTCCTGTTTGGCACATGGGAACAAAATCAGGCCCTCCCCTTGTGATGCACCCCAGAGCTCCAAGACAGCTGATGGTGGGCAGCCTTTCCTCTAGGACACCAGTGCTGGCACACCCTGTGGGTAAAGCATTGCCACCAAAAACATTAAATAACATTTCTGGAGGGAAAACACAGAAACCACTTTCAAATCTTTCTAAATCTTGTGCCTATTTTTGTCTGCCTCAGCCCAGCGGGTACAGTGGCTCTGGTTTCAAGGTTTCTCAGGCACCTGCCCATCCTGAGGGCACCCAACCCTTTTGGAAGTGGGGAAACAGAAAGATTGTGAGTGCCTCCTGTTTGCCCCTCTTTCCACCTGACAGAAGAGTACTTTGGGGGTGTACATACCCCACTCTAGAGAGCTGGGGGTGTTTCTCCTCCCTAAAGTCAGTCGCTCTTTCTTGTACCCCTCACACCCACCCTGGGCGTGGGCGCTTCCTCAGGCTGTGGCGACATGGAGGGCCCTTTGCCCAGGGAAGGAAAGAGTTCTGGGGAAGGACCAGCACAGTGTGTCTTCAAGAGTTTCAGCCCTCCTCCCTTGTGTTCCTCCCACTGCTCCCCAGGTCTGGGAAGAGGTGATGGAACCCGAGGGTAGTCTGGGTTCTGCCTGGGCAGAATAGCCCAGGGAGATGTGGGAAGAGCTGGGCCCATGGAGCAGTGTGTTGGTGGCTTCTGGTGTCTTCCTGATGGTGTCACCTGTCTGAGTCAGTAAAATACAGGAGAAAGGAGCTTATAAGGGGGAAAATGTTGGGCACAGTGTTGCTGTGGGGCAGCACTGGGAAGTGCACAAGAGTCCTAATGGTTTTGGAAGGCATCATCTCCTGGAGCAGCAACTGGCCATCTCCCTCAGGGACCTGTGGTGGCACCAGGGCAGGCAGTGACCACTGACTGAAGGGGGAATAGTGGTGAAGGTGGAAGAATGGGACACCAGTGGGGCAAGATGCAAGAGCCCTCACGTGCTCCTTGGCTGTCTGGTTACGTCTGTCTCTGGTTAGGACCACACGGATAATGCAAGTGCTAGGTGGGTGAACACTGACAGATTTTGTTAGGATTTAAGGGTTAGTTAAATATGCCTCTCTAACAAAAAAAAAAAAAAAAAAAA
>VXAD01006092.1:21996-153605 GCA_013399195.1 Dicrurus megarhynchus
AAAAAGGAAAAGTTTTCTCACTTTTTTGATACAGTACTTCTGTTATCATGATATTAATAATTTCGAGGACACTGTGGAAGACTGTACTAAGCTGTTGCCGTGTCAATTACACAGAGCTATATTTTTGTGCTCATTATTATTCTTGGATGTCTCTAATTTACATCTAAATGTACTGACTAATTTTGATTCAATCATGTCAAAAATGATAGGTCATGTGTGGGAGGAGATGACAGCCCTACCATCAGGAATTGCCAGAATGTGAATTCCTCGGGGCAATGATTTAATGCCCAAGTCAAGCAGTGCTGTCAGAATTGGAGGCCAAATTATGACACATTATGCTGTACTATGGACTTGCGCATACAATACATATGAAAAAAGTGACTGAGATTGGAGTTATTAAACCATGCTTTAACCGCTGCTACATTTTCCTTCTCACTCTCACTCTCTCTCCCTCCTGCTATCTTTTTTTCCCATGCTCACTGCATTTGTTCAGAGGTACTAATAATGGTACAGAAATCTCTTCTGTAACAACCAACATCCCAAACCATCCTGAACAGCAGCCTATGATTAAAGTGGGTGATAAAATAATGGCACTTGATGTACATTTCTGCTTAGCCTTTCTTTAAATCATTTACACTCTTTTAGCAAGCTACATGTCAGCTAGATGTTCTGTGAAAGGGCAGGGCCCATTTGTTCCATTGTGCCTTTTTCCCAGGATATATATTTTTTTAAAGGAATCCACTGTCTCTGGCTAAACCTGCTGAATAACCTTCAGCAGCTCCTGAGCAATCCATGGGAACTGATTTGCATGTTGGATAACTCATCCTAATTATTGCATCCTATTTGCCTTTTTTTTAGCTTAAGGGGATTTATCTGTCAGAAGTGAAGTATTTTTGGTTTTTTTTAAGGAAATATTTACTTTTCTTTCTGGCCTTTTAATACTGGGGGAGAAGGTGCAGAGCTGTTTACCGTGAACTGCACGGGCAGTTAGTTGCATATTCTTGTGCAATCAGTGCTGTGATTAACGCTTTAAAATTCTTGGTTAGAGTCACTGTGAGCTGTTGAATTTGATCTTGTATTTTCATATTAATATTATATGTTCATCTGTTGTAGTCCTAAAATAATGCAATAAGATACTGTGATATAATTGATAGCTGAGTCAAAGTAACTGTGTTTTTTCAACTATATAGAATGATTTCTGAAAAAAACAAACCTTGAGGTTTCAAATAATTGTACGAGAAGTTGTGGTAATTGATTTTATTGGCACATGGGTGAAAAATTTTAATGGTGCATATATAAGTTTTGAAATGTTTAAATGAAATCCATTATCTTTTTTTGAGGTATTGGAGATGAACAAAAAGGAGATTATTTTGTGTTTTCACAAATACAGCATTTTAAGCATTGCTTGAGAACTAAACTCTAAGAAAAACAACTGACATTTAAGCCTATAAGCTGAGAATGGACACTGTGAGGAAAGGCCATTGCTGGATTTGGAAAAGATTGGTTTGATTGTCAGCAGGTTTGGATTGTTTGGATGAAGTGGAGTGACATTTTCAGAGAAGATTTGGAATCCTGTTTATAAACCCTTAGGCTTAATGTTCACAGAGCCCCAAATCCTGAGGAGTAACTCTCTTCCCAAGCATATCTGCCTTGCTGTAGGCATGTGATTTGTGTTGTTCTTTCCTTACCTCCCTGCAAACATTAAAATCAACAGTTCTCAATTTCTCAGTCAGGCCGGGGTTGAATGCCAGCCTGGGGACTGTCTCCACGTCTGGCGTGGCTGTTGCCACTCGTAACTCCAAATACCCAACAATGTCCTGAAAGTGTGAGAGGTTTCCAAATGGCTTTTGTAGTCTGTGTGCCATCCTAACAACTGTTCTTGGTCTCCTTTGAGGCCATGAGAAAAAAAGGCATCAGGATGGATGGACTGCATGGATCAGATCTGCCAGCTGAATTGATCAACCCAATTTACATTATTGCAATGCAAGTGACATTTTTTGTTGCCCTAGGAGGAGAGTGTGTTGCCTCTCATGGAGGTGAGATGAGTGCCCAATGTGTTAAACAGCAGAGAAAGGTCCCTCCATCTTCAGGGAGAGTTCTCAGATAGTTGGGATGGTTCCCAAGGTCTCAGGATTTTTTTATGAGGTTATTGATGTCTGTGCCAAATCCGCAGTGCTGGATGCTCCAAAGGGTGGTACAGACAGCAGCAGAAATGAAAAATCCAATCCAATCAAGTTCCTGTTTCCCTGGGGTCACTTTGGGGAAAGAGGAGAAGAATTTGTCAGGATTTGGAAGGAAATCAGTGAGAGGTTGTATGGACTGGATCAGATGTTGGGATTGTGAGAGGCAACAAGGACAGTCTAGAGATCTGATTTCACTTCTGCAGACACGCAATTGAAATTCCTCCTTGCACTGACATGGTATAGAAATGATCTGCAGCCAAGTGGATTAATACTTCAGTCTGCATTTTCCTGAATGTGGAGAGTTCCTGCCCCTGCTAATTAAACTTCAAAGCTAACACCCTATTAAATGAATACAGCTATTATTTCAGTCTGTTTGGCCACAGTTAGTTGACATTGTGAAGGCATTAAAGGCGGCTATAAACTTCACTGTTTTCAAACAAAAGCAGTGTTTTAGAAAATATAGCAAAATCATAAGGAATATCTTAATCTCATTATGTCTGCTGATTTTTCTGTGTGCCTGAATGTCTCTTTTCATTGCTTTGGAAAACATGTACTAAGCTAGTTTTCCTGACTTCTGATTGCCATGAGCTTACTGAAAAGCCAGGACAAGCAGTCTCATTCCAGTTGCAGAGGAAAAGTGAACAGCTGACAGGGACCATACCGGTAAAGGCAGAAAGCCATAGCTCAGTAAGCTATCTTGCCATTTTCCTGGTACCTGAAAGAAACACTTTGTTATATCACACCCTTGTAAACTTGCACAATTTTGTACAAAATTATTTTTGGATTTTTATTTGTGATCCTATCTAAAAAAGGCAATTCCTTCCTTTGGAATTCTGAGCTCTGGAACAATTGCATATGGAACTGTGTCAAGTGTCTGTCATTAAATTTTTGCCAATTAACCTAATCCCATTAGTTCCTGATTGTCCTGGAAATTTTATGGTTTTTTCCAAACAAAGTTTGCTCTATTTCAGAAAAAGTGAGACTCCTTAAGTAAGCTGGTCATTGGCTTATCTAACAGTCTTGTTTTCTCAAGATTAGGGTAAAAGTAGAGGAAGAGCCAGAATAGACCCTGAGATGCTGTCTGAATAGCTTGCAGCTTTATTAACACATGTGGGAACTATCCAGCAATAACTTGTACAAAACAGATCATTCTTCCTTCCATAATCCACTCCACCTGTTGGAGGACTGCCATCAGGATGACTGACCAGTGTGGCCATTCTGGCTTGTTTTCCAACATTGTTTCCCATGTGGTCAATAGACATGTGGACAAATGATCAGACGTAACCTCATTCAGCAGCTTCTCTGGACCCACAACCCCTCTACCCCTCTGCTGTTACCTCCCTGCCCCACACTGGGCTCTTTGCAAGTTCTAAAACACTGAACATCATTTGCCAAGCTCTTTTCTGTGTTTCTGAACTGAACTGAACTCACTCTGTAGTGACTTTCCTCAACTTGTCCCATCTGTAATTCTATACCAGTGACTCCCAGGCCAAATGGAAAAGAAGAGAAGAAATCTTCCCTGGTCAGGAAGAATGTGGCTTTTAGTGAACATGCCTTTCCTAAGCTTTGTCTTTTTAAATGCACTGTAGGCTAGGACCAACATGTCCGTGTTTCCTTTCCCCATCTACATATCTGCAAATGTGTTTTGTGCAGAACCAGAGGATGGGTGGATTACCTGTGCCAAGTACAAACAGCAGCATTTCATTGTCTTCTCCCTTCTTTTCAGTCTTACTGGGTTTGACCTGGCTGGTCTGGCACAAAACTATATTTCTGTTGTGTGTCAATATAAAATGGTCTTTGATTCACTCATGGCGTCTGGCATGAGCATAATTGATTTCTTCCAGTTTAGGCATTTTAAAGTCCAGGTAGTCTATATTTGTGAGTGACCCCTTCTCCACAGGCAGCTGAGAGGTAGAGACACAATCAAAGGGAAAATCCCACATTCTTGGTGACATATTTGCCTGACACGCCTTTTGTCCTTGATGTACAGTGGGCCAAAGTGGCTAGATACAGGTTGAGTAGCACTGATTCACTCTGAACAGTACTTGTGATAGGACAATAAAAACAACGACCCTAACTGAATTTTTCCTCAGGGAATTTTTTCTTTCTGCCAGCTGGACCAGCATAGCACTTCTTGACTAAACATATCTGCAAGACTACACATATTAAAAATAGCTGTGAAAAACAGACATTGAAAGGTGCTTAGAAAGCCATCCCATCCTGAATAAAAAAAGAAAGACTTTTCAGACATATTTGTCCCTTTCCTTCCTTTCCTGCAATTCCTGTGCAATACAATTACTATAATTCTTAGCAGTAGGATAATTTTTTAGCTATGGAGATACAAGTCTTACAGGCTACAAATTTTTGTGAATTTGACAAGCTATTTTTTGAAACCTCAGGATTTGCCAAACATGGCCTGAACTTGCAGAGGTCCTGTAGCTTGATCCATAGATACATTTTCAGTCATGTTGTCCACAGAACCAATACCAACTGTCCTGGGCAGACTTTCTCTTAGCATCCCTGGTCATGTTTCCTCTCTTCTCCCAGTACAGCTTACCAGCCACTGAAACAAGCCATTTCTTTCCGTGTTAGCAACTGACCCACAATGCCCTTTGTTGAAAGACAGGGGAAGAGCAGGAAGCAGAGTTTGGCAGAGGGGTCAGAGCTGTCTTTGTGTTCTTCTCATAGTGTGGGAAGTCTCTAAGGAGGGAGGTGAATCTCGTGAAAAGGAAGTCTAACCCTCAAAAATGAGAAGTAATACCAGCCAACAAAAAGGCTGTGCTTGGATGTGGGAGTAGGAGAATGGTGGAGAAGCCAGCCACTGATGGAATAGGATATTTGTAAGATGTTTTGCACAGAAAGAGCAGCTCTTAGAAAAAGACTTGGAGGTTATAGGTTGCCTGCTGGTGGAAAAAGGGGGTAGAAGGACAGCACATCCAAGTCCTTCACAGAGGACAGGTTCAATTTGCATTTGGTGCTCCTCTTCTTACTCATTTCCCTACCCATGTGATGTGGGAAACCTATCTTCACTGGTGTATCAAAACATTCCAAATTAAAGCTCATAATGAGCAAAGGAGCAAAAAAGCAGATGCACTAATTAAATTGAATGGTCCGGCTACAACCTGGTACTGGTGCTTTTGAAGATTAGAATAGAAAAAGTATTTCTTCAAAGTTATGTATTTCTATACAGAAATCTTTCCTGTTTGTTATTATGGTATGATGAGTTTATTATTCAGATTCCAACAATGCTGTTTTCCAGATGTGATTTCACTAGTTACTCCAAGCTATTAAACTCTCAGGGCCCTCAAACTTGACACATATTTGACATATAAACAACATTACACAAATAAAATAGAAATTCCTTAGAAAACTGATCTAATAATATTGGAGTGATAAACCTTTAATGTTAGTTAAGGATAATATGAATTGCCAACAGCAAAGACTAGGAAACTGTGTTAGCAGGACAATGACTGTGGTGTAAAGAAACACAAACAAGCAGAGAAAAGAAAATATTGTGGCTGGAATTTGATTTGGAGAACTGCTCTGGTGAGTAACTGTACCTAAGGCTTTGCACAAGCATGTGTTTTTATGTGGGCAATGGTCACATCATCTTGTTTTGAGTGATTAGTAGTTGATGAAAGGCCTTCAAAATAGCTGATGCGGTGTACTGGGTTAGGGTGGACTCCATTGGTTTCAGTCATTTACATGAGTTGAGATTGCTGAGGGCTTCCTTTGTATGGCTCACAGAGGGAGAATGGGGAACCGATTTAGCACTTTCTGCTTTCTTTCTTCCTGTTCTGCTTACACCTTTGTTTGAAATGAGTAATGCTTTTGTTTCTTCTGCCTGACTTTGCTGAATGATTTACATTCAGAAAAAATGGTTCCCTGTGGAAATAACAGTTATTAATTTCGAGTACCAAGGTTAAAATAGCCTTGGTACCATCATGATAAAGAATAGTGTGGTTAGAATCACTGTGGTATAACATTCACTATGACTTTTTTAAATGTTAATTTGGTCTCTTAATTTGACCTCCTGTTAGGCACTTTATGAAATGAAGATAAAAATGGAAAGGGTAATACATTAATGCTTAATCCACTTAATGAAATAGGATTTCCTTTGTGATTCCATATAAATTAGTGTATAACTGAGACTATTTTACCTGACATAATAATAGAGATGAAATTAATTCTCAGCTGTAAATCCTTGTGGTTAATTTTGAAGTGGTCACTTTACCCTTGTGGATTGCTGTGTTTTACCATTGTTCAGGAGACTCAGATTGTAGTTTTACTTCGTGCTGTTTTCTGCATACACCAGTTGTTTTCCTCCTGCATCTGATGCCCTACAGATGTGAAGAATGCTGTGGATTAATACATATCAAGGGGAACGTTAATAACAGTACATTCCTCGCACAGGATTGTTTTGAGGTGGGCTGTACAGGTCACCGTGTTATTTAACTTTTTTTCTTTTCGTAAGTCATGACAAGTGATGAAGAGATGGAGGGAGAAGAGAGGGTATGAGTTCTGAGATTCTTTCCATTTGACCCCCACAGGGAATAAATAATTTGCACCTAAGCATCTTTCAGTCTTATCTCATCTTTCAGCTTGCTGTAAGACATCCAGGTTTGAAAATTGTGCCCATTGCCCCCCAGAATGAAACTTTCCATGGTGCCTGTATGATTACTGGTGTGGGAGGTGACACATTGTGGATTGAACCAATGATGTCAAAAATATGAATGGCTTTGGTTTGAGCTAAACCTGCCTCACCTCGGATGGCCATCGATTCTCTGGAGCCTGCACACAGGAAACACCAGTAGCACATGCATTATTGGGTCTTCATGTTGGAGGGCCTGTAGAACCCTTAATTTGTGTTAATCTTCCCTTGTCAAATCTGTGCATTGCAGACCAAAACAAGAAGATAGGGAATTGAATATCAGGGCACACTGTTTATGGGACAGGCACATAACTTAAAAGAAATGAAACACACTTGACCATATTTGTTTGACTGCATGTGCTTTGCTAATGGGTTCACGAGAACTTGGTGGAGTTAATTACACCTCGAGCTGATTAAGTTTTCTCCACAACTGTTTTGCAGTCTTGCAACCCCTGTGGACATACTGGAATTACTCTTCATTTGTCGGTGTGTGAGATCAGAATCTGTTCACTCCACCACCACTGGCTACAGGCAGCTGCTTTTAAGATAAACATGTTCTCCCCTTCTGCCAGTGGATTTGATGTGTACCAATTCTGTATATGGTTTTGGTTGAGTAATAAATTCCCTGCTATTTAGTACAGTGTTCTGCCTCTTCATTTACATCAGCAGGACTTTTCCATTAATGTACAACCTTGTATTCAGTTGGGACCAAGTAATATTCCATGTGTACTGATTTTAGTCTATTAAAATATTACACATTTTGTATTTTTAAAAGGAACCACAGGAAATTCAATTCTTTCTTTCTTTGCGTTTCATTATTTCAATATCAGAAACCATATGTGGGTTTCCACTCTGTTGTTTGTTGTAACATGTGGCTGAAAAATAATATAAAATTGGGACTTAATTGGACTAAATGCTTGGCAGACGAGCTGCATCTGGTTTAAAGAAAACCCAAACATCTTCCTTTCTGAAGACTGTGAGGCCTTAAGAATGGTAAATTGAGAAGGATTTAAAACAAATTATTGAGCTGGTTGGGTAAGAGAGACTATCAGCCATGAGGCTTGAGGCCTGATTCTGATGTTACCTGCCTTGGTAAAAATATATCAGTAGCTCCACTGCAGTCGGTGGCATTAAAGCAGTATAAAACCCATTAATGTCAGATCAAGCTCTGGTCAGTTATTTGGAATTGAAAGTACTGTAGTCCAACATCTGCACTCTCTGCCTTTTGAAGTGTAATGCCTGAGTGCACCAGGCCCCAACAGCTTTATATGCTCTCTTGGTAAAAATCTGCTTCTGACTTTTAAACTCAGAGGTCTTCTAGGCCCTGATTTATTAAGGTATTAGAGTAATGTAAAAGGAGGGAAAAAAAGAGAATAAGTACTTTTAAAGTGTAATTTTCTACTGTTTGAAATATTGTGTAAATTAAATGTAAACTTCCTTAACCTGGAACCTCAGTTGGCTTCATCAAATATTAAACTAATGGGAATCCTTAGATAGAATGGCAAATTTCAGTGCTCTCCCTCTCTGTATAATCCCAACTTTCCTTTAACACTAAGTCATTTCAGTTGTGTGTGCAGCAAGCACTGAAACAGAAGTGTGGCTTGGCAAGAGCTAGACAGGTTGTTTCACTTAAGGAACATTTATGCCTTGCTTTCCGTCATGGCAGAGCATTCCCAGGCCTGCCTTAGTTTCTCTGTGCTCCTGGCATTCAGGGTAAATATCCTAAAGCTGCTTAAAATTAAAAAGTGAAAGTAGTTAGTGCTTGTATATGGTAATTCCCATCTGTGGAAGTCAGACATGCTTTTGTGAGAGAAGAGGAGGCATGGAAAAATGAAATGTTCTGCATATGATGAATTAGTAAGTTGGTAGCAGAGCCTGGAAAAAGGAAATTGGATCTTCAGATTGCCAGCCCATTTCCTCCACAGCATGGACTCTCGGAATGGGCATTAATACCAACATTTGTATTTCCATGTCAGGTTTTTTCCCAATGAATATTTATCTACACATGGTTGGGGGAGGAGAATAAGTGTAACCCTCATCTTCCCCAGGGTACTGCCTTTAACCATTCATGGGTACATTACAGAGGAAGATGGAAGATTTGTGTGTCAGTAAGTTAATGGATTTCTTTATCACCCACTTGGGTTTCAACCTATTCCACTCAAAACTTATCATTTGCAACAAACATGCCAGCTCTGAAAGCTGTAAATTCTGAATGTTAATTCTGTGAGTGGTGATCCAAACTGAGAACAAGGAATTAAATAGTAAATGACCAAGAAGAAGAGAACAAAAAAATCTATCTGTGATTGGATTCAGGTCTAAAGAAAAGATAGATTGTTGTCTGTTCTGTGACACCAAGGATAGAGTGTATTTCTAAATCTTTTTCTCTTGATTGCTATGAGGTATTTAAATTGTGCCAATTGTATTTTTTGAAAGCAAAAGACAAGCAAGCACTTTTTTTTTTTCCCAGTGTGTAAGGGAAACTAAGAGAAACTTATACATAAAAAACCTGTGGGGGGATTCAGACGCAGTAAACCAATTTTCTTTCCACTGAATATAAATGAGTCCCATGATCTTCGCTGTATTCAGGAAGTGGAATGCTTTTTGTCCTTTTTGCTGTGTTTGGAAACTCACAACAGCTACCCAAGTTTTGTTTCTACTCACAGTGCTGCATATCAGGTCTACATTCTAGTGGAGCAAATGCCAAAAGCTGCAGAAAGTCTGGGTCACTGCATGGGTTTTCAAAAGCAGCTTGCTGTATCAAACAATAAAATGCCATAAAATGAGACACAGACTCCATCTCTAAAGCACCTTGTGAGAATGGCAAAACAAAGACATTCCCCCAGTAACAAGTCTTTTTTCTTCTCTTCGGCAAAGCTGAACCCTTGGAAAAGGAATATACTGAAAGGCTGTAGACCATCTACTGAAGCTGCACTTGGGGAAAATAAAGTTTACTTTATTAATTTTTTTATCTAGAAAATTGTGCCTTCTCACACCACCTGATGGAAATAAAGTTTATGTTGCTGGAATCAGGTGTCTGAGATCAACAACGATATGGTGAATATAAGCTATTTTTGTGTAAGTTGGCCTTTGTAATACATGAGGCAAATTAAAAAAAAAAGGCAGGGAATTTTCTTGAAATACAGGTGCTTAAAGGGTTGCTAGACCTCAGTCTGGATTCCTAGGATGGTTTCAGGAAGGCCAGTGGCTTACAAAGGCGAGTGATTTTTGCTGAGCATTCAAAGGGTAGCCAAGTCTTGAAGCAACGTCCTTGCTCGGGAATGGTGCATTAAAATGATCCTTCCTGTTTTTGAAGCTAAAAGTTGTAATGAACATTAATTGCAAGCACTCTTGCATGCTTTGGCTCCACTTTAGTCTCCATCTAAATTAGCTAGAAATCTATGGCCTTGATTTATTGCATTTGCAACAGTCGCACTAAAGGAAGGTAATTCCTTCTGAAAATGCCACATGCAGGCAGGAACAGGAAACCAATTAGGAATCAGTGGATGATAAATGGGCATTTTTACCAGCAGTTTACTTAATATCCCCATTAAATAAGCCTCTTTGCATTTATCATTTCATTCTCCCTCAGTCTATAAGGTCCTTTAATTGCTGCCTAAATGAGCCCTGTGTTTCAGTCCAAATTTAATCTTGGATCAGGAGAGAGAGATCCTTTCCAATGCTTGCCTGCCCAGCTGCCAAGAACTGTCAGAAATGATCACATAACTTTGCACATTTCTCACAGTCTCATTGGAGAAATGTAAGATTGACAGAAAAAAAAATAAAACCAAACCAAAAACGCAGGTCATATTTTTGCTTTAAATTGTAAACTACAGTGCGAGAAGCCCTTTTCCTCAATTGCATTTCTTATATTTTTTTTTTTTTAAGTTATACTAAAAATAGATGGAAGTTGTAATGTTGCTCTGTGCTTTTTCGTTTTGGAAAGTTACCTTCAGTGGAAGTAGATGTGTGGCAGAACTAATGAAGTGTTACAGAGTTTGTGCAGCAAACAATTACTGGCTGGCTGTGGCTGAGTGGGTTGGTTACTGAACATGTGATTTGTGGGCGGAACATGGCATCTCCAGGCTAAGTGGCAGTCAATGATAAAGAATCCCAAAGCAGTTGCCTCAACCTGCCTTGTAATTTTTTTTTCCTGTAACACTCAGATTTGGGGGTCTAGGTTTGGGGCTCTTGAAAACAAAAAAATTAGCTGTTTTTTAAATATTCTGTTATTTCAGAGGTCTTCTTCTGACCTTGGAGCATAAGCAGATGTTTGCAGCATATGTAGAATTCATGGATTAGCCCTCAAACATCATTTTTGTAAGGGGACATTCCCAAGCATTTAGAGTCAACTGTTTTCTGAAATGCAGTGGGCTTTTACCTGGGTGGTCCAGATGTCAGACCTCGTACCAAAAGTACAAAGCCTAATCACCAATGCACTAAACCTCCCATATTTCCAAAAAATTGGCAGCAATTAACAGGCCCAGAGGAGGAATATTACCCAAATATTCAGGGCTGATTAATCTTCCTACTGTCAAAAGTATACACATCTGTCTTGGTACAAAGAGCAACTCAAAGTCAATGCTGTTAACTTGCCCTTCATCCAGACCCTGCAGCTTCTAATTTAAAATATCTATCAATGTGGAACCTGATATTAGTGCTAGAGGACTTAGAAGTGATGTCAATGAGACTGTCTAGGACTGAGTCACTCAAATCTAGTGTTAAATAATGACGAGTGTTAAAATAATCTTTAAAACTAGAAGGGTGACTGAATCTCTTTTTGGACTTCTCCTCCTAATACCATAAACCAACAAATATGACAAGAAGAGAAAGAAATACAGCCTCTGTGAAGCTCTGACCTCAGTTATGGGATTATAAACTATTTGCTTTATATATGTGTTTGTCTGCTATTTTTCTTCCTTAAAAATAAAAAAAGAAAAAAAGTAAATTCAGAGCATATAGATGATAACAGCATGGGAAACATTAGATGCATCTCAAAAATATTTTTCTCTTAATTCATTGAAAGGTGGTTGAGTCCACTGTCATGTGGATTCAAGACTGTAGAAAAAGTCATATACAGAGGTAATTGTATTCTGTTGAGGAAGGGAAATGATTGATGGGCTCGAGGGTGTACTAATATAAGATTTGTCTTATTTTACAGTCTCCATTAAAGATTCGAAGGTGAGAGTAAGCAGGAAGTTATTTACATTCAGATGTGATACAAAGCTGTCATCCTATGCCATCCGAAATCAGTCACTTTCGAGCATTTTTGTCTTAATGTTTTCTTTAAATCATTCGTCATTGCAGGGAGTCTGGGGAAAACCCAGCCTGAAACCTAATATTTCAGATAATGAAGATGGGATTACTGCATAGGAACGGCTGTACCAAGCAAGACCATAGGCCCATTTATTCCATCTTCTGTCTCGGAAGTGCCCAATACTAGATGCCAAGAGAAGAGTATGAAACAGGGCAGGCATTCAAGGATACTTTCCCTGACTAAGGAAGCAGAGGTGTCAAAAGAGGAGGTATCCATCCAAATTAATATATTCAGCACCCGAGAGGCTGGTAAGGACTACATGTTACTTGTGTTCAGTTTCTGAGAACTAACAGATAGAGTTTTCGTTTTTCAAAAAGCTGCTAAGAAAATTAAGCCAACAAAATCCAGCCATTCTAGGGGAGGTGAGAGGGGTAAAATTCTGCCACCAATTGTGGCTGGTTTTCAGGAAAAAAAATTGGAATAAATGGTTCATTTTTAGCATAATATTATGATGTTGCTGTGTGTGATCCCAAGCATTTAACAGACCCATTTATAATCAGTGAGGACTGAGGGAGGAAAATGTTGAGGTCGCAAAATCTGCAAAATTATTTAGGTTAGTCCAGATGAAATGAGACTGTGAGGAACTCTGAAGGGACTCAACAAAGTTAGGTGGCTGGGGAACATGATGTCAGATGAAATTCAGTGCTGAAAAATACATGGTAATACATATTAGAAGGAATAATTTGATCACTGCCTTCTAACTGAATAGCAGTCACTGCAGAAAAGGGTTTGTCAGTGGACAAGTTAGGGAGCAGCAGTAATGAAAATGCAAGAAAAGTGTTAAAATCAAGGGCTAGAGAACACTGAAAATATTGGATTGTCATGATATATTTTTAACTGTAAATACAGAGCATAAATAGGATGGGAAATGGATAGAAAAGGCAAACCCCGAACTCTGTATCTAGGGAAAATGAAAACATTTAGCATGAGAGTTACATCATGAGAGGACAATTAGAAGGCAGCATGAGGAATGTATATAAAGATTAAGGGCATAAAATAGATATATCCAGCATTGTTATTTATACTTTTTCCTTACATGGAAAATAATGAAAACCAATAATAAGGCTACAGGAGTTCAAATGTCTGTTGAGCCTGTCTCAAACTAATGAAAAACTCACATCAACACTTATATGCTAACAAGATACAACCTCTCACAGCCTTTATTGGCTAATTTCTTTGCTTGTCTCCTCCTCCTTTGCATCAAGGAAAGCTAAAAAAACCGAAGACACCTAACCTTAGCTTGGTATATCTTTTTGAGTAATAATTAAATATTACTTCCCATTTGGTAAAAATGCATTAATCAGGCTTCCTGCTGGCCAGTTTTAACCTCTGATGGTCAAATATCTTTGCTGTGCTACTTCTCTCTTTCACATCTCTTGAATCTTGAAGAGCTGTGATTGGGTGATGGTGTAGTGCCAGAGCTGAGGTTATCTCAGCCTGGAATGGGGCTCCCTTGCCCACAGGTCTCTAGGGATTTCAGCTCTTTGAAGGCGTGATTCATGTGAACCTAAAACACTATCTTGCAGACACTGCATGACTTATCCATGCCACTCCTTGATGCTGTTGAGGCAATAACATTACCACAGAAAAATATAGAATTGCATGGTTAGAAAGTTCTATTTATGGGTAGAAATGTCTGTTGTTATATGACACAGGAGACAACCTTATTTTCTTGAGCATACTAGTTGACAGAATTTGAAAACTTCATTAACAATATGACACTACCAGCTTCAGGATGCTGAAACTGACATTGGCCCCTGAGGCCTAGACAAGTCCCATGCAAAGGGATATAGCCACTGGTAGCTACTGGTTAGTGACATAAGACTTCTCGTCATGGCTTTACATTGTCCAAGCATTCCTCTAAGCTGGTGACTTTGGGGGCAACCCTTCAGGCAGGTCTACAGCTATTGCAATGTCATAAAACTAGGGTGTAAGAATGTCACCTGATGATCTTATGCAATAAGAGTGTAGAAGGTAGCAGCATATTTTAAAAGCCCCTTTGGTTTGCTTGTGTACTACAGCAACAAGGGTAAGAGCCTGATCCTCTGAGTGTGGGTATGTGACGTGCATGTGCTCACACGTGTGTGCTTTGTGGCATGGCTGAGTCTGCTGTGTTTCATTCTTCATGCCTAATTGTCTTCATGCCTTTCTCTCTTTTGCAGAAGGAGGTCTGTAAAAAAAGTGGCTGGTTATATGGCATATATATATTCTCATATATATATATTCAGCCTGGAAAAGAGAAGGCTTTGGGGGGACCTAACTGTGGCCTTCCAGTGACTGAAGGGTGTCTACAAGAAAGATGGAGAGAGGCTATTTACAAAAGCATGTAGGACAAGGGGAATTAATTCAAACTGAAAGAGAGTAGGTTTAGATTAGATATTAGGAAGAAATTCCTTACTTTGTGAATGATGAGGTACTGGAACAGGTTGCCCAGAGAAGCTGTGGATGCCCCATCCCTGGAAGTGTTCAAGGCCTGGTCTAGTGAAAGATACCCCTCCCCATGGCAGAGGGTTTGGAACTAGATGGTCTTAAAGTTTCCTTCGAAACCAAGTCATTCCATGATTCTGTGATTCTATGGTACACAGCAGCCCATGGCTAGCTGTATGTGTAGCCTTGTGGAGGGGCATTCTTCAAAGCCAGCTGCTATGCAGGAACACTTCGAAGTGAGGGGGAAGCCCAGGACCCAGAAATATCCTTCACACTGGAAGAGACCCCTAGGCCAGAACTGTGCAGCAGCTTGATGGCTTTAGGGAGGAGAAATCCTCCTTGGTTTGGTTTGTGGTGTTCCCACTCGCCTCCATGCCCTGCCCAAATTCACTCAAGTTCTGGGAAGGAATAACACTTATTCCCTCAAAAGTGCCATTTCACTGCACTATTGTTGTCAACCATAGACCTAAGTGTACGCTGTAGCCTCATCCCTCCCTTACAGGTGAGATAAGCGAGGGGCAGAGAGCTAAGGTGAGTGCCCAGCATTGCTAGCAGGCTGCTGGCAGAGCCAAGAATAAAAGCCTGTTCTGTGGCATGACATCTCGCCGTCGCAGCCTTGCAAAAGCTGGATTGCAAGGTCGCTTGGGTAGTGCTTGTGTCTTCCTATTTGTTCTGTAAAAAATGTCTCTCCAGATTAAAAAATAATAAGAAATGTCCTGCCAGAATAGGGTGAATTTCTTTACAAAGTCTCTGCCCATTACTGCTTGGATTTTTTTTTTTTTTTGACAGAATAGCTGTTATGCTGATATTGGCCAGTGAACTATGACTATATAGAAAGGAGGAGAAGGAAAAAAAGAAAGAGTGAATAACTATTTTGTGCCTATGCTAAATATCTCTGTAATTTAACGGTATGTATGTGACCTCATGAAAATCTACACACTGCATAAAACAAAGTGCTGAGCATCTTTGAAAATGCAGGCTGTACTAGCAGAAATATAATTAAGAGGAAATACTAATCGTATTTATATCCAGGGTGACATTACAGGTTAAGAGTGCATATATGTTTGTGTCTGTATTTCAGTCCTAAACTTAAGGCTGAATCCAAACAATATAACCTCAGAAAAGTGGTGAATAATGTAAGAAATCCTTTTCCAGTAGAATATTTTTGACTTTGAGAAAGTAACTGTCATTAATTTGCAACAGCACATGCCGGTGCTCTTAAACAAGTGTTTCCCAGGATAACAATCTGGCTAAATGAGAAATAATGAGAAAACTATTTCTTGCAACCTTTCTTGAAACCAGTGCTGGCAACCTGATCAAACCATTCAGCAGTGAATTGTTCACTATGTTTATGTTGCACAGAACCCCATTTTTGGAAGGATTTGGGTATATTTTCATAACCTAGCCATCTTTTTGTTGAACACACGTGTGCTTAAAATCAACAACTGATTTTCAATTGCCCATACAACTGTGGTTTCATGAAGACAATCAGAACATGAGGCCACCACCTTTCCCCCTTGTACAAATAAAGCTTGTTCAGTCTTGATGCAAGCCTTTCTGGTGCTGGGGTTGAGCTAAGCAATGATGGGGTTGTGTCATGACATTCTTCTTTGGAGAAGCACTGGAATAGAAGCAGAACACTTTGGGATCAAGGATAATCATTCAGATCTGGTGGATCAAAAATATGGTTGCTATTCTTGGCCATGACATAAAATAGTGGCTCTAGGGCAATGCAGTGGAGCTCTGAGGTTTAGCAAGACATGGTCCAGCCACAGAGAGTTCATGAAGCATAATTATCTAGACTATAGCGTGTTGTGAAGTACTGTGTAGTAAATACTTGATGTAGAATTACCTTTCTTGTGGATTACGTGAAAATATAAAATGTTGACATTTCCTGATTCATTTGATTCCGTAAAAATGTAAAGAGGTTATTAAAAAATCCTAAAATATAAAGCACATTCCTAAACTAGGCTCTTGGTCTCTGTTGTGTCATGCAAATATTGCAAACTATGTAGTCCTGTACCTTAATTCCTCTGTGTTTGATGGAAATTGAGATGATATGGCATTTTTGGGTAGCAGCTCAAGGTTAAGCTGTGATTTTACACAGTCAGCAAAATTTTCGTGCCAGATACTGTGTCTCATCATATCCTTTTTCATTCCTATCCCTGAAAATCTTGTCACACATTGTTGCTTAATTATAGATCAAGATGCAACAACTAATCTGTAATGTTAACCATTGTACTTTCCTTTGTTGGCACAGAATGATCAATAGTAATGAACAAGAGAGTAAACTGAGATTGTCCATAAACTGCTATTCTTCCCTAGCTTAGCAGGGGTGGCAAGAAGGAAGTGTGGTGGGCTTTGTATCACCAGTCCTCATTAGAATTTTTTTGTATTTTGACTATAAAATGTGTGCAGCAAATCCGTGGTGACTCAGGAATGCCATGGTTGTCACTATGCTCTGCACCGTGGCCACTCAGAGCTGGGTGGCAGTAGCAGAAATGGGATTCAGTCCTTCTGCTCTTGCACTCAAGGCTTCTCTCACCTGGGAAACAAGCAGTCATGTGGGGCTTACAGAACAGAAAGAAGTGTCAAGTCTGTCTGGTGGAGACTGATAAGTACTGGAAGGATGAAAGTAGTGTCAACGTGCCACAACATCACTGAATAATAGTAATATGGCAGTGAGTCCCCCACGGTCACCAGCTGGGAAATCTGATTGATAGGTAAGGTTTTGGAAAAAAATTCTATCTTTTACACTAGTTTGAATAAAGAAGTGATTTTTCCTACTCCCTTCCTGGACCAGGAACAATGCAATTTATGACTATCTGCTATAATATTATTAATTTAATGAATTACTGAAACTGGTGAATTGGTCAATGGGCTAACACCTGTGTTATATCCAAGCTCAATAACTCATCACTTTTGTCATTCTGCTGCTTTTCAGAAGTAGGGGCTTTCAAGAAAAGCAGTACTCTGCCATGTTGATGGATAGAGGACATGGAATGAGGCCAAGAAGAGAGAGAGTCAGCAGGCTTGCAAACAGCTTACATCAAAATGGATCTAGAAAATCAACACAGGTCAATCCCTCCAGCAGGGATGAAATCAGGAAGATGTACTGGGAAAGAAAGTGAGACCACATCTTCACCTTATGTAAGTGAATCTGGTATTATGAAGATTGCTCATTAAGTTGTCACTCAGGCATAGAGGAAAGGTTCACAAAAACAATCTGTTAAATGCGCTTCTCATAAAACCTAAACTGGACAATGTTGTGTTAGCTCCTTTTTCATTATGTTTGAAAATAAAAAAAGATGCATTTTTTGCCCCCAATTCTTGTACTTTCCTAGATTTTTGGAATAATAGCGGCCAGCTGGAGAGAGAAGTTTCTAATGAACTACAATGGTGTTGCATCTCTCATCTGCTGATTTATAATCACTCTTGAATATAAGTAAGCGAAAGTATCAATGCTGTTTAGTGTTACACCATAACTGTTCTAGGGGCATTATGGGGTGTGACATAGTGGTCCTCTAGGTTCCTCTAGATTTGTCTAGGACCTGGTAGTTCGCATATTTGCTGGCAGTCTTAACAGAGGACTGAGGCCTTCAATCTTAGTGGAAGGGATTCATCAGGGTTACTGTCAAGGGCAGCATGATGAAATAGGTATTGCCCCTCATACAGAGAGCACTGACTGCAGAGCTATCAAATAAACTGGTACCTTTAAAATGTGCTGGGGCTGTTAAAAAGACAGACTCTTAGATTGCTCCTAAATGCTGTGCTTCTCTCCCTCTTGTGTCTGCTGCTATTTCATTTTTATTGTCTTTGTGGAAAAAAATTCAAAGTGTTGGGAGGACAGAGGAAACATTATTGTAAAGTTACTTTGTAATCTGTAGAGCCACAGAGGGAGAGAGAAGGGAAGTATTTTTTCAGAAGTTTTAAAAGGTTGCAAATTCTCTGCCTTAAAGCTCCTGTCTAGGCCCTGTATTTACAGACATGTGCATACGTACATGAACACATGCACAATCAATGCGTTCTCATGCAACAAATTTCTCCTCAAGTATTTTAGGAAGATGCTCTTATAATGCAATCCTTGCCTAAATCCAGTGCCGAGAAATAATGGTATTTGGCTCCTACCTTAAGTTTTTTCCCCTGGATTTCCTGGTCTCTCTTTTGCTCTCTCTCAGAGAATCAGATCCTCAGCACTGAGGGATTAAAGTCTCATGCTGTAACATTCATCCTTTTTGCTGAATGAATAACATGATTAAGGTATATGGGGAAGTGGAGTGACAGTAGCAAGTTCCATAGGTACAAACCCCCTCAGGGGTTGTGCTGCAATATACAATGATTTATTTGGCAGCTATTTGCATACAACAAATGCCTGTGAACATTTCTCTGGGACTCTGGACAATTTCCATGGTGGAGGAAGCAGACGTAGGCTCATATGGGAGAAGAGCAGAGTTTCTTCCTCTGCTACACTGACAGCTCAAATCAGGAGCAGGGTGGAGTGAGGGACTAGCATGTTCTGCATGTGTTTTGTCCAACATATTGAGTGCTGTACACCACGGTGTGATGATAACAATCACAACACACAAGGTATTATAAATGAGACAGTGGTGTTCAGGTATCACAGACTAACTTGTGCCCAGCCAGCACAGCCCTGGGCTAAGTACAGAGCCTCACTGCTCCAGAGTGAACATGTTTTTTTCTGGAAGTTTGCCATTGGGTGAAGACCTACTTTGCAAAACCCACCTATGAACTGTAATTTCTCTTTAAAAGGCTTGCACTTTTCCTGTAGGGCTCATCTCCTCACAGATTTTATTGCATGCATTTTTTTTCAATGTTCCTGTGAAAAGAGTGCTCCTATTTGTCTTTTGCAGAAGGGAAATGAATGTCCTGAAAAATGAGAGTCAAATCCATGAAGGGACCAAAATTTCCAAAGGTGGTTTTGGTATCTTACTTATTCTCACAAATTCTGCTTATCTACTGCTTTAAGTCTGCAGCTGCACAAGTTTTTGACATTTGATTTTTTTGGGAACTTGAATTCTACTTCTGGTCATTCTCATAGGCACCTCATCTTTGACAGTCTTAGCAGCTCAGAATCTGTTTCATGTTTTAATTTTGCTTGGATCCATAAATTAGGTGTTTCTGTTTGCTTGTGTGAGGGGCTCAATCCAATAGAGGTTCTCCAAACATACCAACTTGCTTGAATTTTACAAAATAGAGTTGTTGGGTACCTCTCCGTCTCATCGCCCTCCCTTCAGCCAGGTGACTAAGTATTTGTCTTGGCTGTGTGAGAAATCTGGTATCTGATCTGACTGATACCTAAAGAGATTTGCAGTCAAATCTTTGATGCAGAATGAAATAACTTCCAAGTTTGGCTGAAAATGCATCCTTCTCTTGGTGTATTAGCCTAGAGGGAGGAGGTAAAAACTGCCTGTGAAATAAGGCACATGAATCCCATCAGTTAGAAGGCGGTGAGCTCAGGATTCCCAGATTTTGGAGGCTCACGTTGTGAAAACTCCAATGTGGCTATGAAAGAAAGCAGCAATCTACACTCAGGTTTTGAATGAAAACGTTTAGACAGTTACCCTGGGGAGAGCATTCAGGACTTTGAGGGTTTTGGTACTACTGAAAAAGGAGCTTGAGGCACAGGGAAGAGAAGCATGTCGATTTGGAGAGACCAGCATAGGTCCTAAAACCTGCAGATCTGCATTAGCATGGTAATGTTCTGGAGTTGTTCTGGTCTTCTTCACATGAGCAATATCATAATATTGGAAGAAATAAAGTACAAGATGATAAGTGAAAATGGATGTTGGCTTGAGGAAAGATTCAGTGCTATGCTGAGAGCACCTGGCTAGGGGAGCAGCAACAATGAAAGTCTGGTCCAAGGGCTTTTCAGCACCAAGCAAGATTGACAAAGTTTATCTTCTGCTTCTGGATATGTGGGGTCAAATTAATTATTTGATTAGGTCAGTGTATCAATAAGATTTCAAAATGAAATAAAGCTAAGCTGTTGTGGATAAATTGACACAGATACTTCAAGATACGGACTGTGGGACAAATTCTATTCTATGATGGACTTTCTGACTCCATGTGCTTTGACTAGTTTTCTGTTGGTGTGGCTTCTGTCACTTTTTGTGTGACTTGTACTTTTTTCTCCACTTCTTCATGCAAGAAGCCAGGTAGCTATCAATGTACATATTCTGATTTAAAAACTGAAATGATAATCCACAGCAAAAATATTGTGTGTTTAATCAACTGTCCACTGGGGTATGGAAGAAAAATGGTTTTTTTCTTTTGAATGCCTAGATGTATAATTGCCTGGTAGACCAGAAAGATGAGTTTTAGTCTCTTGTGGAATTAAAAAAAATATATATCTGTCTAAATGTTTTGGAAACAGAAACTTGGTCTGATCTCTTGGGTAAATACAATGCATTTTAGAACTAAACATAAAAGATATACTAAAAATATTTTAAAGGAGAAGCCTGAGTGTACTAACAAGAATTGGCATGAATCAGAAAGGCCTGCATGACACTATCTTCTGTAGTGATCAAAATGCTCTAGCTGTGGTTGAACTTCCTTTGCTCAGTGCTATCGTTTCAATTCTTTTAAAAGAAAAACTGCAAGTGCTTGAATAAGTGATCAGCACATTCGTGTTAACAGTCTTAAAGTGCTTTGCTGTGTTATAGTGGAAAGCTGCTTGCAACTTCTGTCACTGACTCTTCTCTGATGAGCCACAATGCTCTCACCCAAGAACTTGGAGTCACAGGGCAATAGGGCAGTGGGCTGTGAAAAGCTGTGCTGTGCTGATAGGAGAAGCAACGGCAAAGCACAGCCATACTGCTGCTCGACCCCAGGGTTTCATCTGTTTGCGATTTGTATTTACTTACATTAGTACTGGAAAAAGTTTTTTGAAATCTCTCCAGATAGATGAAGTGATCTTCTTTCTGCTTTTTTTCCCCCCCATATTCTCCAAAAATAATTACCTGATATTCTTAAAAGGAAAACTGTTATCTAAACACATTTTCTTTGCATGTATATCTGTACTTTTTCCCTGTTACAGACTGAATGGAGAGAGTTGAACACATTCAATTTCCATTTTTCTGTAAAACAACTTTGTTCTCTTAGGAAGTTTAGTGGACCTTCATTAGGAACTGGTACATCATTTAAAGCTCTGGCTTAACAATTTTTGCTACTCAACAATATTTTTCCATTTTTGCTATCTTTTTAGAAAACAGACATGAAGATTTTTATTAATGTGCAATTTGAGGGAGACTGTACAATTTAAGAATTTCTTTTTTTGGTTTGGGGACTTCCTATCTCTATGTACATTAAACTGTGTACTCCACTTTGAATATGGGGCTTGTCTGCATTTTCTGCAATTTTTTGCTTCTGAGGAAAGAGAAGAGCTACAGAACAATGTTAAGACCAAAATAAATGAGCAGAAACTGGTCATGAATGCTTTGTGCCTGAAAATTAGAATAGAGTTTCTATAGAGTTTCTAGCTCTTATGGCGGTGAGGCTGTGGAACAACCTCCCCATAGCAGTGGTAAGCCCCAAATCTAATATACATACACATATGTTTGTTTATATATATATTAAAAAAAAAAAAAAGCTAGAACCTGATCAGCTTCCAAAGGAGTTTCATGAAAGAGTTTGTATGACTAGTCCTTGTAAGAGCAAGGAACTGCATGCTCAACCTAGAAGTCCTTTCAAGTCTTACATTCCTAAAACCTGATTGCCTTTGGAACCCTACAACAGCTTTGTTTTTGATGAGTTCAGCTAACATTTGTCTCTGGATAGGGAAGAGATTTGGAAATGGGGGAAAGGTTGCATTTCAGATGCTGAAATGCCTGTGGGACTGGCATTGGTTTGGACCTTGAGCATCTTATGATGGGTATTAATAGAGGGGTTACTGGTAGAAACCAATGTTCAAGAAAAGTTCTTGAAAGATGTTGAGGTAGGAACAAACATGGGAGTCATGTAGACCCCTGGGAACTTATAAGTACACAAAACCCAGTACTGAGATCTCAAACACCATCTGGCTGTCTACCTAAACAGAAAGTCCAGCTGGCTTGACAACATTTACAACGTAGTAATGAAATGAGAGAAACTTCCACTTCTTCGGCTTGTATAGAATATCCTGGTTTAAAATCAAGACTTTGTTAATGAGTCTGCTCAGGTAAAGGGGGTGAATGGTTCTGTGGGGACTTGCTGCCCCATGATGCCACCATGCCCCTGTGGCATT
Source organism: Dicrurus megarhynchus (assembly GCA_013399195.1). Taxonomy (NCBI): domain Eukaryota; kingdom Metazoa; phylum Chordata; class Aves; order Passeriformes; family Dicruridae; genus Dicrurus; species Dicrurus megarhynchus. The sequence goes on from VXAD01006092.1 coordinate 44,814, forward strand.
CCACCCATAGACTGAGGAAGATCACAAGTTGTGCCATAGCATTTCTCCAGAAGGCTAAGCCTCTCATTGTCAAATACTGCACCGTTTAAGCAGGCATGTGCTGAAAATATTGTACTATTTCCTAGCAGGAAGATAAACTAGGAGAGCTGCAAGTTTGACTGAGTGAAATGTTTGGGTGTACCTCACGGGGCAGATACTGTGGATGGAGCTGTTGCCTCATCCATCAAGGCTTCCTGGAGTTGTTTGCAAGAGCCTGCTATGGCTGTCACTGTCCTTCTTGCATCTAACCTTGAAAGCCGTGTTTCATGATAGAGTGTATCTACTTCTTGGCAATGACAAAGCAGTATTAGACACACAATTAAGATAATTACTGCCTTTCTGCAGGTGGACTGGCATGGTGCAGATAAGGCTAGTGGCGTTGGTCAACATTTCATTCTGGTGGACTTATTATTGCACCTTGTCACAATCTGCCACTCAGGGAGTACATGTAGACTTTTGTAAATCTTAGACACAGTGAAATAGAGCAAGCCCCAAGAGGATTCCTCTGAATTTACAGTCAAAGTTAGATGCTCCTGTCTTAACTTTTCTTTCTCACCCTGGTGAATGGAACTTTTGTGAAAAATCTCACGCTTATCTCTTATGTGTTTGTGTGCAGAGAGAGCACCAATACATTTTGATGTTTCCTTTGAAAGAAAAGCAGATCCTAGGAATAAATAGTATGCTTTGAAAATCCGATGCTAAAATGCAGAAGGAAAGCAGACGGAGAAAGGGATTTCATGCTAAAATGAAAAGAGAGGTGGCTGTGAGATGATCATTTAAGTGTCAGCCCAAGCAGCGTTATGCCGAAAATTGCAAAGGGCCTTGTGAACTAGGGATGAGACATTGTGCTAAAGGAGAAAATAACCAGCAAGAGAGTGGATGGAGTGGAAGTCATGTAGGAGAAAGTAGAGGTCTGTGCATAGTTTCCTGCCTAAGTGGATGCTGATAACGACAACGTTAATTGCCAGAGATTTTATGTTTAAGATACCCTGGGGTCTGCTTCAAATGAAGCAGGATGAGTTATTTCAGGAATTGCTGAAGTAAAAACCAGCAGAGATTATGGGTCAACAAGTGCCTGAGGAGAGCTACCTGCTCAGGTGAGTGCCATCGAATCCCCTCTCCACCATCACAGCAACACATCAGCCAGGTGGGTCATGAAGTTTGCAACTTCCAGTGTTGTCTGCTATGCCCCTCCGTTTCTGTATTACAAACCTTTTTGGCCACAATTTGTGTCACTTTAGAAGGATGGCAGACATTTTGAGGATCCTTGTTTCTTGGGCTGCTTTGGCTACTTGAATAATTTTGGATTGTTTAAGGAGGGATAGTGTCCACTCCCATGCAGAATTGTTAGTTACTCTGTGTGGGTGTGAAGTGTGGGGGACCTATAAGGTTCTTGGGCTGTTGCAGACCATGTGTCATACTGTTATAATTGATTTAATGTCACTAAGAATAACTGCGAACACCTGTTTTTCTAAGTGATTCTTTTTCTACACATATGTCACAGATATTCTCACTATTTGTGGTGTATTTTTAGAGTTCACATTTAATCACAGCATAAAAGTGCAAAAGTCTGTTTGCCACAAGAAAAAAAGTTTTTCATTATCTTGGGGTTTTTGTTGTTGTTGTTGTTTTTTTTTTTTTTTTAAATAATTGTATCATGTTTTTGACAGCTAAATAAATGGATTTTATTAAACAGGATTATGGGCTGAGATTATTTAGTATTCCTTTTTTATTATCTGGTGTAGCCTCTGCTGGGAGCTGTGAGTTTCTTTTCTTCATTTCCAACATTGATTCTTGCATTAGATGGTTTCATTGAATAATTAATATACTTCCTGTGATTGATGATTTGCATGGCCTGAATATTAGGTTATCAATCATGACCCACTTGTTCTAATGTAATCATATTGAAAACGTGTCAAAAGCTGTTTACCCAACAATGACAACAGGAGCTGTGATATTGAAGGTGCTTGATGCACTACAGCAGAAAATATCCTGGTTGAACATTCATAATGCAGAGATTATGAGTTCCTCAAATTGATGTAACAAAAGCCTGGAGCCCTTGGTGAGAGTTATCAGCTCCAATAAGAAAAGCCCTTTTTTCAGCTAGAAAATCGTACTGATTTCTTTGCCTTTTATCAGCTGCTTAGTGACTTTTTGAGCCTACAGTGTAAAGTAATTATGTTCTGTGCTGCACAGAATAAAGAAACTGAACAAAAAAATGGAAAGTGTTCTTTTTTTTTTAAAAAAAATGGACTACACTGCCTATATCTGTTGTTACTGGAAGGAAAGAACATCGTTAAGGTCTTTCCACATTTTGCTTTTAGTGGATTACCACAAACAATGAAAAAGTGGGTTTTGCTTCTGTGGGAATCATTAAAGCAGAGCACTACATTTTAATACTCAGCATATAATGCACATTTCACTTGCAGTGTATTTCTTAGCTCATAGGTGCTTGTTTCTGCAGACCATGTTGGTTCCATTTCAATACCCTGTTGCTCTTTACCTTGGCCAACTACAATGGCAGGTTTAGTTCTGTATATTTGTTTCATTCTTTCTTTCCTTTTTCCTGTGACAACTCATATTAAAGTGGGAATTATATTGAGGTTCAACTCCACAAACTCATACTGGTAGAAGTGTTCCCTATGACCAAAGTAGAATTGCTCATGTAAGACAAAGCTGCTTGGGGTGGAGAAGTCTAGAGCACTGGGCTTTATAATTCCAAGCAGCAAAGCTAAGCCATTTCCTTCAACCTCTGTCTGACTTCCACTCTGAACTGTAGTATACACAGATTTTTCCAGTCTCCTTTGGTCACAAAAAGCCGTGCAGTGATGCTTTTCCTAACATTTGACAGTGCTTTACTCCTCATGTCACCTTTTGGCTTTGATGGAGTCCTTGAAAGCTCTGCTCCTTCCAGCTCCCTGTTGCTCCTGAAGTTAGACAACTTAATTGGTGGATATAAGACCAAAACCAGACTATTCATCAAGACTAAGAGTACCACAGTTTTGTCCAAATGTGAAGACCCTACTAGTCCTGGCTAGCCTTCAAGGCATATAATCATGGAGTTCATACTGGTGTGGTCTCTGAAAAGCTGGCGTGGTTGACAGTCCTAAGAAGAAAGACAATTGGAAAATTTAAAAGCTCAGGAAAAAAAAAAAGAGAAAAAGTTTATAGGAGCTATGTAGTCTAAGTGATACCACCCAGCAGGAGGGGTAATCTCCTGGGATATCACCACAGTTGAAGGCCAAGTGTTTCAATTACTTAATATATGACAATATTAGCCTTGTTGTGTCTCTCAATGATTAAAACAGAGAACAAGTATGTTCATTGTTACAGGAAAAAGGATTCCTAAAATAATTTGTAGTAATAAAACCACAGAAATCTGGAACCAGAGAAAGTGTAGGTGAAAAAGACCTAGTCATCTAATTTCTCTGCCAGTGTAGGATTTCAGTGTGCATTTTTGGTATATTAGTGTAAGAGGGTTACTTAGAAAATGATGCCCAAACCTGTTGGATTTGAATATAACCACAGTGATTCATGCTTTTTACGATTTCTTTTCTTGAATCTCTGTACTTAATTCAGAGCTCCTCAAACACTACTGCTTCTACAGACATGGGAAATAAAGCAAATGAATTAGATTATAAGAAAAACTGTTTCTTAGCTACAGTAAACTATGTCTTCTTCTATTGCTTTTTATCACTCTATATAAATCCAGCATTGCCCGTGCAGGTCTATTCAGTTTCCCCTAATCTCTTGTTAGAAATGGACTTCAAAATGAGGCAATACAGAAAGGGTATGTTCCGAGTTTCCTTTCTTTGCCTGATGTTTCTAAAACCTTTAATGCCCATTAGTCATCTTTCCTCCACATCTAAGAGAGTTTTATTATTTTTTAAAGTTGAAGCAGGGACTGTCTTTTGTTGAAAGAACTCCAGGAGAGACACCTCCAGAAAGACTCCCTTTACCTTAGACTGACTTTGGAAGAGTGAGTGAAAGTGGCATTGTAATTTCTCTCTCTCTTGCTGGTGACTGATCTTTCAAATATCTGTGTATTTGTTGTGCCACTGCATCTTCTCTTGGTTGCATCATGGTAGGTTTTTGCTTGCTACATATTATGTATGAAGTGGGGCAGAAAAGCCCTGTACATAAAAGAGGAGCATAAAAACTACACATCATGTAAAGCACTGATTGTTTTATAAAGCTTTCCTGCAGGAAAAGCTGTTCTGCTTTCTGAATCACCATTTCTACATTTTTTTAATTAACATTTTTTTGGTTATTGCCTCAAGACTAAAAGCCCACTAGTTTTCAGTTGTTTAGTTTCTCAGCCAGTAGTAAAATTTTCCTTGGAAAGAAGCAGCATTTTATGGAAACTGTCAGTAAACTGTTTTTCTATGGAAAATATTTGAGTAGCCTTCTTCTGTACACATAGCTATAAAAATATTAGGGCAATATGTGCTAAGTGGGCAGTACAATTGTTTCAGCACAGAGCACCCATGTCTGCAATTTGCTGCCAGAAGCAAATTACTCTAGCAAGCCATTTAACATAATAGGACATAGCAGGTGTTGGGCCACATCTTCAAACAAACAAAAACCAAGCAATGACTAATTCACTGGAAGGAGCAGTATAGCCAAAATTTTCTTCTTCTGACCCACAGGTAAATAAATCCGCCGTCCTCCAGTGCAGAGCTCATATGTGCGGGATACAAATCTTTCTAAGCAACCAGAGACATATCTGATACTATGCTTGGAAAAGATCAAAAAAGGCATGGACTTCTGAGATGAGATGTGAAACACTTTTCTCTGAACATTCCTCAATATACCACAATTATAAATAAGTACAAACAAAGTCCATTCCCTGCTGATGCTGAATGGAAAAGAGCTGGAGAGAAGAAGAAGAAAAAAATGACTGTATATGTTTTCTTTATAATTTTGGAATGCATTCAGGCTTCACACCAGGCAGCAGAGAGGGAGAAGCAGCAGACACTGTTCTCATACTCAACTCATGCTTGGAAAGGGTGCAAATTTTGTCATCAGCATTGTCCACAATGGTGTCTTGACTGTGAACAGAATATTTGTCGGTCTACATTTATGGACAGTGAAGGATTAAATTCCAAGTGGACAGATGAAAGGTAGTTTAATAGGGCAAGAGGCAATTTGACTCGTAGTTTGTGAAGCTGGCACTGCAGGTCTTAGCCAGCAGGAAGGTGGCCTTACCTCCAACCTCTTCACCTGCCTCTGCATTTCCATGATTTGTGGAGCCTGCAGCACCATTCTCCCTTAGTCTACCAGAAGACTGATCATGCTTGAGTTTGTTAATGCACGTGACAGCCACTTTACATTTGATGTCACTGATGCCAGCCCAAGGTGACAGAGTTGTCTTATTCTTGGCATCTTTGCTAATCCTGTTGCTGCCTGTCGATACTTTTCATAGCTACTGTAAATGCTGTAATCACTGCAGAGGGGATGACAGGATATTTCCGTGTTGTTTTCCTAACTTCTCCTATGAACAACAGGAAATTAAGCTGGGTGTCGTGTGGTGCTTGGCAATCTCTTTTCTGGGGGTTTATTATTAGTTTTTTTAATATTCTCATTCTCCCTTTCTGCTTCCTTCCCTTGCTAGATTTTCCATGGCAATATTAGGATGAATGTGTCTGTCAGTTTCAAGCTGTGACTTTTTTTTTCTGTTTTTGTAGAGCTGTCCCAAAGCATACCTGGGAGCTGGGAATGTTAAAAAAAAAGGAAGCAGAGGCCTCTGTAGTGTAAGATCGCTGGCCTTGCCTGTAACATGAGCACCTGCCGAAGTAAGAGGAGGCTCATTAGGTGACTCTGACTCCTGCTGCCTTTGCTATTTTTGGGCCAGCTGTCATGTGCACAGGGTGATCTGCCTGGCCTTGACGTTTGGTATAACATCTCTAGACCAACCCATTGTACATTTTCCCTCTCACACCCTGCAACAGGAAGAGAAGCAGCCAACACTGCCGTTATGCTGCCGGGCCAGACGGCCAATTAAGCAAGCATGGGCTGGATGTGCCCAGGCAAGGGCTTGGGTGGGCAGAGGGAAGGAGGGTGTGCAGAGCCGTTGCCTCAGAGTGCCCTGCAAACCCTCCTCTTCACTTCTGCTGCATCCCTGGGAACTGCCAGGAAGAGCATCTGAGCTGCCTGCAGCTTTAACGGTACGGCACAGGGGAGCAGAGGTCTCCCAGGATTAATTAATGGGCATCCCGAGAACACATTCTCATTATAGCTATAGCACTAGGGTTTTTCCTCATTTTGCAGAACATCAAATGTATTAGATAGTGTGTGGGGTGGAGGAAGGGAGGAGTGGGGAAGGCAGAGGCTGCGGTCAGAGGGAAGCAATATGGACTGGGAGATTGAATCTGACCCTGTCAGAGGCTGTCACAGGACTTAATATTGCATTTATTTAAACTGGGTTTTCTCTGATATAACGCGTCTGACTTTGGGGGAATGAGTCTTGCTTTTGAGGGGTGTGCAGATCCCTCAGGGAATGAAATGCCGCTGATAATAAAGAGCTCGTGCTGACATCCTCCACCACGATTTTTATTTGTTTGTAGCTGCTCATTCTTTGTTAGAACGCAGAAATGGCCAGGCACGTGTGTTTTGTTTCTTTCATGTGATTTTCCCCGCCAGTCAGCATGGCTTATGCTCAATTAATTCCACCAATATACGGTCCCCTCCAGCCTCATCTGCACTTGTGTAGCGTGACAGGCAGTTGTGAATATACCACTAACTGTGTCCAGACAAAGGCGTGAGGAGGCTCCACGAGGGGTCTATTAACTCCACAGGCAGACTGCGGCTTCGTCTTCTGCACAGTCCCTTTGCAGGAGGGGTTTCTTTTTTGGTGAAACATTTAGTAAAACATGTTTCCTCCCTCCTGGTGAATTAGCCGCCACTTGGATGCTGACGAGCGGCAGCACTGCCGTCTGAACCGCGCCCGATGAAACACCAGGGTAGCTGGACATGCTTCTCCAGTGCTCACAAACACATACAGAGCACAAGCTCCCTGCTCGGGAGAGCTCGGGAGTCCACCCTGGGTGATCAAGTGGATCAGGTGATCAACTCTGGCGGAGTGTTTTGATAAAGAGGATGCTCTGACCATGTTCTGTCCCATCAATATGACTAGGCAGTGATGACTTTCTCAGAGAGAGCGCTGAAGTGCGCAGCCATCATTTCATCTTTTTCTTCATAAAAGGGCAACAAATTTTCTAATATCTTGGGGGCATGTGGTCCCCTCAGCAGTGAGGCAACGTGCTTGCAAGTGGACATCAATGCTCTGAAGAACAGGGAGGAAAATAAGAACAGCAGTTTTTGACCAAAAAAATGATCTTTCTGCACAGTGGATATTTCAGAGGCATAGAGCTGTACTAATTTGGGTACAGTGTAATGACTAATCCCATTAGAGGTGCTGTTTACAGATTACCTGCTTGTTTGAGGGACTAGAAAGCAAAGTAGGAATAAAAAAAAAAATCAAAAAGGAGAGAGAATATTTTTTTAGAACTGCTGTGACACGAGAATGTGAGAGATGTTAGTTATATTGAAACACTCTTTCAGCCGACAAGGTCACTTGTGGCAATAATCCACTCATTAGAGGTGTAATCCATCACTCAAGTAATATCAATTTAGTGCCAGGGTTTTAATGCAGGTTGTACTAATCATTAGCGGCAGTTTGTCAACTGCATAATTCACCAGGGATTGTGGGTATGCATGATTTAGCAGGTGACCCTTGACCTCGGTGGAGTAAGAAGCCTGCCTTAGAGGCAAAATCAAGAGGGACAAAAAGCAGTGCTCACTCATGAACAATTATTATGCTTAACAGCATGACTGTCATTTTAGAGGCAAAGGGAAAAAACAGTATGTACTGAATAATGAAGGATTAAAATTCACCTGAGACTTGGCTCCAGCTACAATGCTGGAGTTGCCACCCTCGCTTAGGGGGGCAGGAAGAAGACAACACTTTTTTTTATTGTTTACTTAATGGCCCCTTAGCTAATATCTAAGAGTGAGAAGCCCTTCTGCCATGCAAAACGTGAGGGGTGATCACAGCAACAGACTTATTTATTCTCCTGCTGTGAAAACGTTGGTTTACTCCCATCTCTATCCCAGGTGCCAAGTGCTGGGATTGACCTGTGACTGTCATAGGTGAAAAGTATTAGTTAGGAAAGTCTGCATTAGTGTCAGACAGGTAGAGGATTTCCCCTCAGGCTGTCAATTCATTTGGAGGGAAGAGGAGAATAACCTGAAGTGAATTTCTGTGCCCACCTGAAATCTACTCAGAGAGTTAAATGCAGAGTTTGATTTACCAATCATTATAAATGTAGTATAGCATCATATTCTCTATTTCAACTATTGGAAAAATCCATTTCTTTTCACATCCCACTTGGGAAGTTATCAGTGTCTTGCCTTGCTGTATTGCTGCTCTGTTTTATAATAGCAATAATCCTCCTGAAATATGGCAACTAGGACCAGTTAAGTGCCCTAAGCTTTACTGTAATTAAGGTACTTTTTTGCTTGTAATAATTCAGAATTGGCTCTGACTTAAAAACTGAAGTTTAACAAGTGATTTAGCCTGTAATGTGCTCTAATTGCTTTTGGTATTTTGAAAGTGGGGGTTGGGTGGGAGAAAGAAGAAAGGGGTCAAACAACTCAGTAATTCAACAGAAAAAGTGGCAAGTGAACTTGCACGTTAGGCTCTTTCCAACTGGAGTTTTAATATGCACACCAGCCTCCTGCTTTTAAGGCTTTCTGATAATCTATCTGTAATTGATGTCTCTGCTTACAATTAAAAATGATGCTTGGAAGGAAGGAAAGGGGCTGAGCAAACCCGTTTGCTAGCTAAACAGTTTGAAATGTCACTGGCACTGTCACCAACAAAATTTACATCACAGCCCTTGCCAGCTCTGAAAGAAAGGGCAAAGAGTGTGGTGTCCCATCCTGAAGGGAAGGGAACACCCAAGATTCATAGATGCCCTCAGTCAAAAAGAAACAACAAGAATCAGAGAGCCCACAAAAATTTGCAAAGTTTTATTAGTGAATTATACACTTGGCATGGAAATCGGTATATGTTAATCCCTTATCTTCTAGTATAAACACATGGCAGTTGATTTTGAATAGAAAGAGCAAAAGAAAGAGAGAGAGATAGGTAGAGAATAGGTAGAGTGAAAGAGAGAGATTAAAGAGAGGGAGTGAGGGAGGAAGGAAGGAAGGGAGGAAGGAATGAAGGGAGGAAGGAAGGGAGGAAGGCAGGAAGGAAGGAAGGAGGGAAGGAAGGATGATCACCAGTCTTGGTTCCAGCATCAATCCAGTTGATGGGGTGTCAAGGGTCCTGGCAGTGCCAGGCTTTGTGAGGGTACATTTTATAGGTAAGTTTCCCCACCCTGGGGCTAAGTTTCTTACTTTTGATGCAAATTAGTTACCCTGCACAATCTTTTCTTCTAGACCTTTTTGGAAGTGGGTTTGGAATGATTGTCTTGCTCCCTCCCTACAGTACATGTCCGCCCCTTAATCTCATTCCTGAACTTGTGCTGCACTGAATTGTTATTATCTCCAGGATCCAGAACAAGGGTATTTGCCCCAGGAAAATGCTGCCCTCTCCCAGCCAGAACCTGATCATTCTTGCCTGATGCACAGCATGTTCTTACCAGCAGTCTTTGGTTGGCTCCATGGCTATCTGGCTATTGGTTTTTGGGAAATACACATTAGCCCCTTATCTTCTGGGCTTCTTCAGGAAGGAAGGTGGGAGAAGGCAAGACGGCACAGCCACCAGGCACCAAAGGCAGCCAGATGGTAAAAATATCAGTGAATAATAATACTGAGGGTTAAAATTTGTGACTACTCTCTCTTTCAGAGGGAGCTAGAGCACTGCTGGATTGTTCCCATTTTCAGTGCAACATGGGCAAAGACAGGGAAGATGGGAATTTTCCTGCAGTTCTATAGGGACTGGCAGCACTTACCAAAAAAAAAGAGAAAACTGTCCATCAAGAGGTATCGACACCACCTAATTTGAGGGATCTCTTTCCCTGCAATGCAGGATAGAGAGCTGGGGTCTTCCAGCAGGATTTAGTCTGCTTAAATCACATTCCTGCTCTAAATTATCTCCCTCTTGTGTATGTCCATGGGCTTTGGTAGATGCACTGAGAAAGACTGTGGTTCTCATGCCCGGGGCAGTCTGGGCTCCCTCAGTGCCTTCTGCAGAGGCATGATGCTGTGGTGTGCTTTATTTAGCTATCATGTGTGTTTTCTTGTCTGGGAAACTATCTAGGGGAGCTCCTGTCAGTGCCATCAGTGGAGCCCTCAGTGTTCAGCTGCTCTAAGAAGAGTGTCTACTTTAATGTGAGCTGAATTGTTAAATTTAGGTATTTGAGCTGAATCACATCCAAAGTGTTGTTCCCCTTGTTCAAACAAGGGGAGAAGCAGGAAATGGAACTTCAGCACTGGGTCAAGCCTTGATTGTAGTTCAGCCACATTTAGAGATTCCTGTTGTCTCACATATTTAGATTATGTGGATTTTCAGGTAGGAACTGTCTCCTACGACAAAGGACACTGCATTTCCACAATCATAAAATAATTAAAATTCTTTAAGAATATTACATAGTCAACAGTTCACATGTGAACAAAAGAAAGCTTTTAGGAAAAAAACAATTTTCATCCTGTCAGACATAAAAGGCTAAAGTCCTTCCTCATAAAAAGAAGGCAATGAGTCCAGCCAACATTTGTCTAATGAGTTAGCATTCTCCTTTGTTGGAAGTCAAAAAACTTCACAGCTTCAGGCAATATTCTTGCCCATGGACCTGAGAACAGTAAAGCTCACACCTCCTGTGAACTGACCAGAAGAGGAGGCAGATATAAGCTGAGATTCTATTTATGTATCTGCATTTTGAGGATGAAGTCCTCTACATAACTCTAGTTTCTGGAAGTAAGATTTCTTTTTCTTTTTCTCTTTTAGTCTTTTTAAGTTCAAAAGCTGCTGTTAGTAGGAAATTGTGGAAAAATCCCCAAATGAAGCATTATACTATTATTAACATGTTGATATTTGGATATGTCAGAGGATAGTGCAGTGCCCATCTGGACTGCCTTAACAACGCAGTTAATTGCATTATATATGGAGAAGGGGTTCAAAAGAACAAAGAATTGAAGCTATTCTATTTAAGTAGCCCATTGCTGTGGTATCTAAGCACAAGAGTAGATCAGAGCATAAAAAAAGCAGGTTGTTAAAAGCCATACATCCCAAATCTCATGCTTAACTCTGTATAGAGATTAATGCAACAAGCAGAGTGGCAGGCTGGAATATTAGTGACAACAGATTTACTTCCTCTAAGTGTTTACGAGGACACCAGCTTCAATGATTTCCAAAGTGAGCTCTACCCATCATGGATGGGCTCCACAATATTTGCTGATGTCACAATATATGCTGCTAGTCATATGCGACAGGGTTTTAAAGGTATCTTCTAGCCTAAGGAGGCTGATCTAGTGAGGGTTTCAAAAATATCTAGCCACTAAACTCACAGGAAAATGACATACCAGCAATCCCACAAGCTGTCTGTGGTTATCTGGGCTCTCCTGGTGGCCTGTGGGTGGAACCTAGCTTATGGGGGATTTCTCTGCAGAGGAGGGAGAGGGCACATGGGGGGGATGCTCTACGGTATCTGCTGTCAGCCCAGGCCGGAGGTGTCGGTACATGTTGTCTGCTGCTGCCTGTGAGGTGCTGGTTAGGGCAGAGAGGTGCTGGGAAGGGTGTGTTCCTGGATGGCAATGGTTTCTGTCATGACTGGGGCAAAGGGGGAAAGCTGCTTGAGCCTCCTTGCTGGGCTGAGAGGATTGAGGGATGATGTTTCTTGTTGCTGGTGCAGTGCCTGGGGAAATTGTGGGGTCCCCAAATCTGTAGTTAAACCAGCTTGATGACTGTGGGTCTGCTTTTCCTCCATACTTCAGGTGCATCATGGCACTGCGGAGCGTTAGCCTCTTCTCAGAGTACTATCCTCACACTGCTGGTAAGCAACTGCTGGTTTGGTGGAGGAAAACCAATTAGAGGTGACCTGTATGACTGAAAATAGAAGAGAAGTGGGTTCACAAGATATGAGAGTTGCTGTTTCCTAGAGTTTGCATACAGAATTTTGCTGGATGGCTAAGAACACAGCAGGTAGCCCAGATGCTGATTCAACCCCCACTGTCTCTCCTCGAGATAATGTCTCCCTGGGAGAGCTTGAGCCATGTGGAAAGCATGCATGCAAACAACTGCAGCCAGTGAAATCATGTGTCAGGGACAGGGACAGACCTGGGTCTGTGTGGGATCTTATTTAAACAGTCCTGACCTCAGGTTATCTTGGAACCAGCTGCATCCCAGCTCCTCAAGCATACTCCCACACCAATTTCCCAGAGGAGCACTGCCCACAGAAGTGCCAGGTGATCTTTCTGGGGGCATTAATCTGCCCCCAGAAATCTGATCTGCATGAGAGCTGCTGAGACATATACACGGGCAGAGCAGTGCAGCACAGCATGTGTAGGGCAGAGACCCTCCCTGCCAGCAGCTCCATCTCATCCTGCAGCTCTGTCACTGCTGGAGTTGGGAAGCTGCAACAAAGGGCTGGTGTCCATCCTACCATGTCTGCAAGCCCAGGATCTCATCCAGTGTCAAGAGCATCCCCCTGTGTGCCAGCGTCAGTATTAGAGTCCTTAACTTGATCGAAGCCTTCAGTATATTGACTTCTCCGTTTTGATCTTCCTGAGTTTACTTTTGTTTCTGTTGGAATTAATTTTAATCTGCTGATTTCTTCAGAAACGTCTCCTTTCTAACCATATTTTCTTTATTTGTCTTTCTTGGGGTTTTTTTTGCTTGTTTTTTTAATGGTGGTGTTTTTTTCAGAAGCTATCTTTCAAAGAACTGTCACTGCTGCCTCCACAGATGCTCCAATAATACCAGGTGCGGAAGATTGTGGGTGTCCAAAAGTGTAACAATTTTCAACAAAATTGGATATATAAGATAATGTGTCTGTACAATGAATTGAAACTTTGTAAATTGCTCTGTACATTCAAAACCAAGTTGTTGGACTCATTACAACTGACATATGCAAACATTTCAACTACAAAAATTCAGTTACTGATCTCTGTTAAATTCCAGGCAGCAGATGACACTTAGAGTCTGCTAAAGAAAAAAATGCTAGTCTTTTTTTTCCCCCACTGCTTTTAGTATTTGCTCAGTATCATTAATATAAATATGCAATCATGGAAATCAACACAACTGAAGTTAACAGAGCAACTCCAGATTTACATCAGTGTAAATGAGAGCAAAACTTGATCCCTCGCATGTAATTTATCTCTAATTCTGGTTTAAGTCTCTCTCATCTTGCTGAATAAAAACTGATGTTCTTCTCACACACAATCTGTATACCATTCATTAGTGTCTTTTCTGTTTGGAAGAAAGATTGGAGCCTGTGGTAATGAAAGCTCAAATCCTGGGGAGCAGTACACATGGTATTTTGTTTTAACTAAATGCTGTATTGGTATTCTCATGAGTGGCTTTGCATCACTTGAACATTTATGAGTAGCTTGAACTAATAAATCTCTAATTAGCACTAATTACTAATTAGGTTATTGATTCCTCTGACTGTGGACTCCTCACTGGTTTTATTCATAAGAGGAATGTTATTTTAAAAATTCTTGTAGATATATCCTCAAACGAGCTCACTCCTTCCATAGAAAGAAGCAGAGCAGCAGGCTCTGGGCAGCCTGCTTGTCAGAACAACACCTGGGCTGAACAGGTCTGCTGAGGAGCAGAGGTTTTATTTTTTTTTGCTAATTGAGCTGTCAGAGCACTGCCTGCTTACCCAGATGCACTGGAGAAGCCCAGAACTTTTCTGCTTTCTTGCCTGATGGATGCCTACTGTTTGCACCCTGGTCTGTGCCCGGGGCTGTGCCCAGCTCCAAAGGGTGGCTGATGCTCTTCTGAAGGTGTTTTTGGGCAGTCATGCTCTTTTTGGTCTCATGACAAGACCTAAAGCAGATCTGCAGGAGCAAGTTGATGTACTCTGCTTTGCTTCCCACAGTCTGGCTTTCTTTCTGTTTGTCATCTTACTGATAAGAGAAGCCCTTCTGGATCCTTGTACCCTCAAAAGAGTTTCCCCTTCCATTCTCCCATCTCTCTCCAGCAGCTGTCCTGCTCACTACCTACCTGATGAGTCAAAAGGGGTTGTTAAAATCTTTGCTCTGGAGTCTGCATTTACATGGCATTCCCAATAGCTCTTTGCAGAAACAGCCCCTCATACCCCAAAAGGATCAGGAGCTCTATAACCCCATTTTTTCCCCAAAACCTCAGAGAACAGGACTCCCAAGGTGCAGTACTCATGTAGGAAGCACTTAACCTACTGCCACCATCACTGCCACAGCAACTCACCAGTCTTCTCCCAGTTTCTCACACCTACAAATTAATTCATAAAAGAGTTTTGGTTTTGTATTTTATTGAGGATAGCAGTTAGCACACTGTCTGCTAACTTCCTTCGCTTGCAGGCAGAACACACAAGTGGTTGAAGAAATTTTGGCTTTCTTCACTGACAGCAGTGATTTTATCTAGAAGTGACTGATTGCCTCTCTGTTAGGACTGGCAGGAGAGGTCAAGTGCAACAGTTGTCAAGTGCAACCTCTTGACAACAGTTCAAGCATCAGGCCGTTTTCACATGCAGAGGGTTTGCACATGGTACATCTTCAATTTGCAAACCCAGACAAGTGCAAAATGAAGCTTACTTCTGGTTGGCATTATCTGTGGGGAACATGTAAAATCCTTTTTTGGTGGCTGCCTTCTCTTTCTGTTTATTTCTACATGCAACCCACTATGTTTGTTTTGATCCTCGCAGCCCTGTGCAGGTTCTGTGATGAGCCACTGTGGCACCACGATGGTGTTGCACTCATGCTGACATTCTCACCAACAGACTCCAGGCCCTGCTGAGCTTTGCTGTTGCATGCACATAACTGCCTAGGACAACTGTGGGAGATGTCTGCGTGTGGCAGTGAGGGGATGGGGCTCCCTGTATAGCAACATCTGGGGACCAGAAATTGAGTATTCTTGGCTACAGGCCCTCGACTCTGAAATATGATCTTCCCACCCTTCTGGTCCATCTCTGCACAGAGGAAAGGAATAAAGAAGGGAGCTAAGTATATCTGGATGGGAGTCCAGTCAGCTAATTAATATCAATGAGGTGCGTGTTATTTTTAGTTATTGCAGATGTGCTCATACCTCATTAGCTTAAACACTTTTAAGCAAATAAATAACATCTTCTGTCATGCTTAAAGGAAACATTTTATAAAGAGGTTGTTGATCTGGACTTCAGAGGGACCTGATGGGAAGTCTGCAAGGATTCTTCTTCCAGAGGATGGAAAGGAGGGGAAGACTTTACAGAAGTAAACTGAATGTGTCCTCTTTTGTAATGCATATTAAGAAGCCAAAAGGCTGATCTGTTTCCAGGTGGGTCTGGTGGGTTTGAGTTCCTGGACTTGCTCCTGCAGACACTTGTAGACGCTTTGCAGTGAGGCAACTTGAATATCCTCCTGTGAGTTGTTTTGGGGAGACAGTTGGTCCAGAAGAAAGGGTTTGTCCTGAGCTTGCAGGAGGAATATTTCTTTGGCTCTGGTTACCTGGTATTTTCATTTCCATATTTAGCAAGTACCCCAGATGTGTGTTGCAGGAAATAAGTAACTTGTCAGTGGTTTTGAGGTTTCTCGGCAAAAAGAAGATTACGTTGCTTTACGCTGAAGTATTGAAGAGAGTGTTTTATATTTTGGATGCTAATGAGCACAGTTTTTTTCAGACGGGAGCCATAAAACTGTCATTATGTCAGTGGTATGTCTTTGTTCTTAGCTTTGCTCGTGCTAATCAAAGACAACAGTGGTATATTTTGAGTTAATACTGTAACAAGAGGAATGGCATTAGTGGTCATCATCATGAGTGACTCCTGGACATGTGGTAATAATTTCTTAAGTGTTTCTGAATAGTAAATGAGTGAGAGAGAGGGAGTTCAGCTCCAGCGCTGTGCAGAATGGAATGTATCATTCAGCTGAAATGATAGATCCACAGCTCACATTTGAGGGGCTGCAAAAGCGAAATCTTCTTTTTAATATAATTAACATATCTCCTTCCACAGTCCCTCTTTCTTCTTCAGCGTCTGATTTTGCCTTTTTATTTGGGTAAAGCAGTGACTTTTTGCATGAGTGCAATCCTCTTTATGTTCTTAGGGAAATCAGTCCACTTTAGAAACCAAGCTCTCATGCTTTGAGTATTTTAGTTTTGTGTAGTTGGATGTAAGTTTGAGAGCCTTCAGTTGAAATGGCATTTTCCTTCTTGTTAATAGATGCCCCCAGATTTGGTAAATATCTGGAAATAGAATTGGTAACATTATATATTTAAGTGCCAGTTTTCTCAGCGAAAAAAAAATACCACCCAAACCTTTTTTTATTATCAGTCAGGCAGTTTTCATTTATTTGGTGAGGCAGTATGTTTGCATTGGCTGCCGGGCTCATGAATGGCTCCTGCATAACGAATCATACATTTTAAAAATTCTTTCCAAAGCTTTTATGAAAATACAAAAAGTTAAATAACTTTAACACAGTTATGTGATCAGTCTGATTAAGTTAAAGCATTTAGTTTAAGTAACCCCAGTGGGGTTTCAGCAGTACTGTATGTTCCAGAGAAGGGAACAATTGGTGTATTTTCACTGTCGGACTGTGTTTCTCAGAGAATGCTGAACAATATTAAACATTCAGAGGCTGCTTTTTCCCTTTGTTTTGACAAATGCTAATAAGTAGCTAACTGCAAGAGAGGGAGAAAAAATTCCTAATTCAAACCAGTTGTGTGATGGTCGAGCTCAGCAAATTCCCTGACCAACAAGATGTAATCTGGAAAGAAAAGAGTGGAGTGGTAGCCTTTGCTAGCCTTTGAAATCACTAATAAAGTCATTAGACAATGTTTAGCTGAAGAGAAATGACTAAAGCCAGAGAAAGACTGTTCTGAGGAGCTCTCAGAAGGAACATTAGTGAGTTTTGGTTTCTAATTAAGTGGTATTATTAGGAGCTTTGATAAAAGCCCTCGCGTGTGTGACATCTTGTATTTCTCTGTGTATCAAAAGTTGAACAGAAACTAAAAAAAGAGAGACTTTTTAATGATAATACCTGAAAAGTGTTTTTCAGCAGACCCATACATCATTGTCAAGTGAAAAGATTAAACTTTATTGTTTCTTTTTGAACCAAGAACTCAAGGTGAGTGGAAATGTCTTGAAATGCAAAGCAGTTTGGCAGATAAAGTAAAATGGAGATGAAAACAGACAATAAAAAGACATTGGCTGTAATAGAGGAAAGAGCGGGGAAGTTCACTCTTTAATGTTGCTGGGAGAACTTTCTTTTTGCTATTAATGATAGCATTTAAGTGTTACAATTACAAGCTTTTATTGAAATGAAACCTTTCATTTTAGGAATGGCACCAAAATCATTTTTGTGTGTAATATGAAGCATTAGTTATGTGATGCTGCTGCCAAAATAAACCCCACCATTCATTTAAAATATCAGGAAACTCCATTTGAGAGGGTAGTTATACATCCATTGAGGATACTCTGTATATTATTTTTCCTTGGTATTAATAAAGTCTATTAACAACATAACTGCAATTGATTCATAATGTCACATTTGTTTGCAAGTAATGGATGTAAGGTTAAAATGGTTTAACTATTACAATGTTTGAAAATGATTGCTGTTCCCTAAAGCCTCCTTTATTTTTATTACAGTTTTTTTCCCCTTCAGCAACCAGTTGTTTTGGAGTTGTTAAACTGCTTTCAGCTGTAGATACTCTGCATTATCAAGATAGATGGGGCTTGGTGTGGGATTTCCACAAAAGTTGGTTGCTGAAAAAGTAACTTCCACAGTGTGCCCTTGAAAGATTTATTTAACTTGTCCCTTAATAGGCCAGGCTGCACTGGCATCAGTTTGCTGTCAAATTCTGGGCTCTTTTGGGGAGCCTCATCTCCCTGCCCGTTGGCACATAAAATGCACGCCTCTGACCCCAGAGCATTTGATCTGCTCTCAGATCTGATTTGATCTCAGTGCTGGTGGCTGGAGAGGTCTGTGACTTGGGCTGCCTTTTTTAACCAGGACAGAGAGGGTTTTGTTTGCCTCTTTGTGCTGTGCTTACAATGGCCATGAGGACACCGCCACACTGCGAGCGCCCGAGCGTTCCCCTTTTGCTTAGGCCGTGTGTCGTTTCCCTACCCATGTCCATCAGTTGTAGAAAGAAGCAATCCCTGGAAAACTCTGCTGGGGGACAGGCAGATGTGAAGAACAGGCATTGGGCACTTGGATTTTCACTGCTAACTTCTGAGTTCCTGGGAAGAATGTTGCCAAAATTACATAACCTATTGGAGCCTTTCTTGTCATCTTAATCCACAGTTCTCTCTGAGCAGAGACTTTTTTTTTTGTCTGGGGTTGAGAGAAAAATGCATATAAAAGCAGATCACTTGGCACATAAATTTAGCTTTGAAATGGGCTGAGCAAATACTCCATGCAGGTACAGGCAAATAATTTGTAAAAACTTGTTTTGCCCATTATCTTCTTTTACAGTTGCATTCAAAAATAACTATTTAAGAGAGAGTTCTGGCTTGTAGTATCAATTTCTACTCTATTAATGTATGTAGGAAGGGTTGGATATATTTTTTTAAAGGGGAAAATAGAAAAGAAATATTTTTATTAAAAAACCATATATGCTTGAAAGAAAGAACACCTCTCAAGTTCTTTCATCTAAACCACTGTCAAAATCATAAAGTATCAGAAGTGATTTTTTTTTAAAAATCAGATTTAGTTCTTTGTCAACTTACATTTGCAATTTCATGACTTTCTAATTGGACAATGAAAATATTACAGATTGGTGGACTTCATTTTGTTTTTGGTCACCACAAGTTAACTTCACTCTTTGGTTACCAGGCACTGACAGAGGGTTGCAATTAATATAGGTTTTGTGTGGATAGCACTCAGCAAACCTTGTGATGCCTGGCACTTTAAAACACTTGGACAGATGGATTTTTGGACTGCAAATACAACAGGGGGATATTTAGTTGGTTTAAAAAAAACTATTTTAATAAGTATTTTCAATAAATTGTGGACTCTCAGATTTGCAAACCATATGTATTTCTAGCCCCCCAAAAGCTCAAATTCTAATTGTTCTGCTTCTTTGAAGAGTGTTCTGAATTTTCACATCTTGTTATTACAGGACTTTCTACCAACATAACCACATAACAGGGTTACTCCTGGCACAACTGCACATGCAATAGAGGAATTGCATTCATTAACTGTATCAGTTTCCAAATGGCACATAATCTGTACACAGACTTAAGCCCTAGCCTTGCAAGCCAATCCAGTGTGTCAGTGGATCCACAAGATCAGCCTGTTCTCAAAAGATCTCATCTACTTTGTCCAGGGTTTAAAAAAGGAGTCATGTTTGGGGTTTTTCTGTTGGTTTTGTTTTCCCCATTGAGGTTGGCAGGGTAAGTCCCAGATAGACTCATATGCTGAGTCAGGTCTAGTGAGTATTTTAGACGCTATTTTTAATGCTTTCTGAAAGCAAGGCAAAGTGGCCCCAGCATATTTACAAGAGCAGTGACTTCACATGCAGGCAGCATTCCCATAGCACAGGCAGCGGATGGCACACCAGGAAAACGCAACTGGGGTGAAGAGCAGCTAATCTTTGCCACCACTCTGTGCAATGACAATACTGGATAACACTGGAAAGCGTCTGCTCTCAGATTTGTTATCTTCAGAGAGCTTTGCCTCTTCAATGACATGATTGTGTTAAAGCCAGTCTGTACAGAGCAGAAAGCTGGAGCTGAGATCTGTGATAGTGTCATTGTTCCCAGAGGTGCAGTAATGGGCTTCACTTTACACTGCTGTATCTCACTTGGAAAGCACCTACTCTGAGAGTGACATAAACTCTTCATTAACATGTATAATAGACTTCAACATCACTCAAACTTCTTAAGAAAAGGAGGCTTGGGCAGTTGAGAGTATTAACTACCTAATTTCAAACACTTCCTTAAAAGTTTTCCTTTCACTTTTGCATGGATTGCCAACATTAACATTAAGCTTTTGACTGTTTAAGCCACTTCTGTGATCAATTATTTTTTTCAAGCAGAACGAGTCCTTAGAAAGCTACAACCCAAACTGTGATACTACAACCACGACCTTCTGAGACTGGTGGTTCAGGCAATTTGTTAACATCGGGTATGACATGCCACATTAATAACTTTGTAATTAGGAAAAAAAGAGGTATTGTCAGTCCATTTTTAAAAATTACTTTATGGACTTCTTTGCATAAAATAAAGGAGGACAACTAGTTTATTTTTCTTTTTTCCTGCAATGCTTTGGCTACAGTGATGTCCATCCTGGGCTGATTTCTTTGGAGCTCAGTTTGGGATTATCCAGAGTGACTGACAGGTATGATGAGAAAAGATGACGGTGGGAGAGGGTGAGGGTTTGCTCTGAGGCACAGACGGAATCCTAGCCTGGCGTGGGGCTTCCCCAGCTCCTTGCAAGCCAAATAAATCCTAGCTGGCTAAGGAGGTCCCTGCTCTGCGCTGTGTGTCCTGGAGGTGTTCCCATGTTCAGCTGCCACACACCCTGGGCTATTGGTGGACTCCTCCTTTAGCCTTGCTTTCTGTGGGGCTGCTGGTTTAGCTTTCTGTCTTCTGCCTGACCACCAACTCCTGTGGCAGTGACAGCAACATAATATCTTTGAGGATGCTATCTCCTGCTCTGTGAAACAGGCTTTAAATTCATCCAGACACTCCAAAATTATTAGGATGTGGAAGATAAGCCACATTGAGTCCCTCAGAAGCTCTGCTAAAATCTCTTCTCTTTCAGCAAAGCATTTTAACTGTGCCTGTCATTTTCTGCTAACTCCTTTTCCCCCTTTGCCTAAAGTAAACCAGAGTTGCTGAATGGCAGATGCTCAGATAGCACAAGTAATATGTCTAAAACTTTACCAAAAAATAGGGGATGACTTCCCTTTTACTGATCACGGACTTTCAGCTGAGAGAAGTGTATGTATTCCTTTGTGAACTGATTGTAGTTAGTTGTAGGAGTAAAAGACTCGAACCCATTAGGAGTTCTAAAATAACACAGCTGCTGTGATGTATATCTGACTTCTTTGCCTGTTTTGGCTACTTATGGCATAGGAAACTAGTCTGAGGCTGTCATCTAGACAGCATCTATACTCCATGTCCACCCCAGGGTGATTCATCATATCCTAAAAATGATGTCCACTATCAAGGCTCAAGGTATTGATCCCGCTGTTTACTCTAGAGGATGTTCACACAGCTGCTTTAGCCTGGTCTATAGACAGGTAAAATTAAGTGGGATGGATGCCACTGAATGCCATCATGATTAAGATATGAACTTCATGTGTGCAAATGTATCAGCACTGTCACATCTTCTCAGTGAAAGAAGAACTTAATGTCTCAGACCGACAGCTCGGTACTGCTGTCATACCTGCCTCTGCACACCGTGTATCACAAGTTCAGTGACAGTCAATGACTGTCATTCTGTCAAATGGCCTGATTCCCTTTGACATGTAATGCCCTTTACCCCACTTTGGCAGTAGCAAGAAGCCATGCAGAAGATGTAAATAATACTAAAAGAGACCTTAGGGCACCTAAGCAATTGCCTGAACAGCATAAGACTGGTCTTGTATAAGAGAGAATAAAGAGTTTTGATTTTATTCCTTGAATTCAAAGGAGGCAGGATGGATCCTAGATATTGCTATAGAGGGGTTAAAACAGCTGAATAATACCAGCATTTGTTATTCATCATGTGATATTTGGTTAAGACTATTATATATAACATAGTTCCACAAATCCACATTTTTATATTTGGTCTTTTAGTTATATTTGGTCTTTTCAGTATGCTTGGCTTTTACAAAGTCCTTATACATTTGAGCAAGAATATGTTCTGACGTCCCAGTGTTTTCAGTAATGATTTCATCATTCCTCACTTGATGTGGCAACATTAGCATGTTTCTGAATGTGTTTAAAGTACAGGGGTTTCCAGGTTGCCATTGCTCATGCTCAGGAGAGGCATGACACATCTGAGCTACCCTTTTTGTCTTTTTTTTGTGATGACATATATGTCTGAGTACAGAAGCTATGTTATAAGGATAAATGACTGTGGGATTACACCCTCAGTAGGAAAAACAGGAATGATACTCTCAAGTGTTTGGAAGGAACGCAGCCAAGGCCCAAATGCTTTTATTTTTCAACTTCATCGATCAAAAGCTACCCTATGTAAGATGCTAAATGACATCTGACATATCTGAAATGCTGGGATAAAACAGCAATAGCAAAAAAGCCGAACCAGTAATAGGTAAGGTTTTACTGCTAGTAAAGCAGGTCCTCTGCTGAGGAGAAATGTTAAAACTGCGTGAATTACACCCGAGCAACTGACAACTTTACTTAGCTATTCCATACATTAGAGGATAAATCTCCATTCTAGGAAGTTTCAATGCCATTTTAGTTATCCATTTAATCCACCTATTCATTTAGCAGGAATGGTAATTACGGGAAAATTGCTGCCAAACTATGATGTGCAATTAAAATTCAGGCTATTTTGTGTGATGCAAAATCTCCCTTTTTTACTATCATCTTACAAATCCTCTGATAGAAAGTTTGTGCCTTTTTGAAACAGAGCTTGTAATAATAAGCCATCTGGCTTACTTAAACATGAAAGATTAAAATGATATACAGTATGAAGGCTTCCTATTCAATTGCTAATGTCCAAGAACTCAACTCCAGTGGTGAAAGCTGTCATTTGGAGGGAAGAGGTAATTAAAAGATTTCCTTGTAGAGATGGGTCCTAGAGTAGGCAACTGGCACATCCAACAAGCAAAACTAATTTTCCAAAAGAAAGCACTGCTGGCCAAATGTCTTGCAAGATAATCTTCTGTATCCTTAGTTCACTCACAACTGCTTGAGTGGGACTGAAAGGTGGATTGGTGACTGGTGGCACAAAAGCAACCAAACCTTGCTTTATTTACCGTACTAAGCCAGCAGTGCTTTGTAACACGGGCTTGACTGAGGCAGAAAACAATGAGAGAAAATGCATTGTGATTAAATAGCGACCCACTCTTTTTAAAGAGAAGGAGAAAAAGGTTGCAAACATTTTAGACAAATTGCAATGCAGAAACTGAAAATATGGATTCTGAGAAGTGACATGCAGAAAGGCACTCTTCAGAGATGAGCTTTTGAAACAAATGCATTTAGTAGCCCTTACTACTTTATAATTGGCAAGAGGCTAATTGGGGGCACAGTGCTTGGGCTTGTGCAGCATACAGACTATCTGATAAAATGGGGTAATTGTCAACTGGCTGCAGAGGAAAACAAGGGACACCTCAGCTGTGACAGTGGCACATTCTGTTGCTTTCAGCTTCCCTCTGCCTTCCACCTCTGACTGATGAATTTCCAAATGGAAAGCAACTGAAAATCCTGTTGATCAGATGAAGAACCCATTCTAGGGTCTCAACCTTAAGTGGAAGCAGAGGTGAGTGTGAATCGTTCCCAGACAGTCATCCATATGGTCTGGAGTACTTGTAGGGAGCGCCTGTACCTTTGACTTACAAAACAAAACCTAAATGTTATTACGAGTGGGCTGTAACCCTCCCGGATGAAGAGATCATGTGTGATTCCTTATAGGGAAAAGAATTTAATACAGAATGTAAAACTCTCTAAATAATTTTGAGCTCAATGTATCATAGCAGAGATCTTCTCCGTTGAGTTTTATGGAACTGCTCTACAAGTCTGGAGAAGCATAAAGTTCCTGATTTTTATTCTCTTGCCACTGTTGCTCCTACAGGGGCCTACTTAATTACCACTGAACTATATTATCTCTGTCTGTATCAGACTTTTTCAAAAGGGAGATGTTTTAAAGTGCTGTGTGCAGGTACAGTACTCTATAAATAAAGAAAGAGTGTTAAAATGAGAACCCTTCCATTAAAGACTATCCTCATCAGCTACTTTTCAGAAGAGCCTATTTAATGAAGATCCTTTAGCTATTAATTCTACTTTCAGGCTCCATTTAGGCTGAGAGGAGGAAATAATGAATCATGACATAATGGAAGTCCCTGTAAAGCACTCAGCTTACCACACAGGAAACCAGACTTGCATGTGCGTTTGTTTTTGTTTTTAAGACTAGTTCTAACAATAGCAGCCAATGAGAGCCTATTAACTTCATTGTGTCTTAACTTTCTGTTCAGTCCTTGGCTATCTTCCAGCTTAATTCCTCTGAGTCAGCAACACATTCAAAACAGGTTAAATGAACTCTTGGATAAGAACCTCCAATAAAAGAATAATTGATCTTTCCACCACAGCTCATCACCTCTTCCAAAATCACAAACAAAAGCGCCTGCAAAGGCAACATTTAAATATGCAGCCTTATTCAGAGGTGACAGGATGGGCAAGAGAGGGGTGTGGGGATGGATGAGTTGGGAGAAGCAATGGTGTGAGAGTTATTAAGCAGCCAATATGAAATGCATACTTTGGCAAAAGACTAAGGAAAGTGAATGAACTATATTTGCTTCTCTTAAGGAGCTCTGCTTTGCCTTCACCACAGTTTCTCATAATCTGATTTTCTGATTCTCTTGCCTTTTTACTCTCTGTAATTCTATCCTGTAAAGTGATAAAGATTGACAGGCCTCTTTCATGTCAGAGGAGGGAGGCTCTCCCTCTGCTTAGGACTTCAAATATCTACAGGAAAAGAGATGAAATCCACTGTGTTCTTGGCCTAGATCTTCACCCAGGAGGACAGAGCGAGGAGGATAGCAGGTCACTAGATGGGTGTCTGCTGATGTCTCAGTAAGGGAAGGGAGTACCCAGGCAAACAGACCATTAGGAATAGAACACTGAAAACATGCAAAAAACAAATATGAGAATTTATTTTGTCTTTAACCAAACATCATGTCAACTGCAGGTCCCTTTTTCTTTTTATTTTCATGGAAAAGGATTCATGGATACATGGATAAGCCAAAGAGAATAGGCTCTATGTTAAAAAAAAAATTAGACCTAGAAAAAAAGTGGTCCAGCAGCTGTTATGCTGTGATCCCAGTTCATTAAACTTAAGTAGACACCTTCTAAAGCAGCACACTTATTGTCCTCTGGCCTTCTCACTGCTTTATCCTTACACCCACAGTGCATGAAGACTTGGAGCCACTTTATTTAAAAGTCTGTATGTGTGCTCCAGGGTGATAGTTTTGCTGTTTAAATAAAATTTGAGCTGTGCACTGTAAGAGTGAAGTGAGTCAATGGACTAAAACTAGCTTTCTTAAGGACTTCTCTACAATCTCCATGAGGAACTTGGAGCTATCATAAACTTCATGTTCCTCTCTGAAATTCAGGCACTTTTAAGGGAAAGAATAAGGCATGTGTAATCTGTGTGTGTCCCTCAGCAGCAAGAGATGACAGTCCTGCTGCTGAGGTCTCTGCTGAGAAGTGCATAAGTTACAAGGTGATGAAAACATGGAAAGAACCTGGAGAAGATGCAACAGTTATGAAACAATTCCTTTGGGCTCTACCTTGCTTTGTTGAATTGCAGCAGTGGCTCTTTGAGAAAGAGACCAGTGCTTCCTCCTGTGTTTGCCTGGAGCTGACACAACAGGGGTTTTGACTTGGATTTCAAGGTAGTACCAGAATAAAAATGTGCAGTAATGTATTCCAAGCATGTAATCCTCACTCCAGAAAACTCCTGCTTTTTGCAGAGAATTTCCAGACACAGAATACTAATTTTCCCTGTCAGTTTTATCCGTGAGAGATTATTTGCCAGTTGGAAGGCTGGTTGGGAAGGGATACTTTGTGTGTCTCTAACGTTTTTAGCCTTTTCTGTGCTAGCTGATAGCTTTATGTATGGCTACATAGACCAAGTGACTGACCAGACCTTTTTCTCTTCACTTCTTGGTATGTTCTACTCATCTCTTCAGTCATTAGAAGAATTAGAAATTTGAGGACATCTGAAAGGGTACCACACATAGAGTATACAGAATAAAATTTTCCAGGGGGTTATTGTTTAGATTGTAAAATACGTGTTAAAACCCAAAAGAATTATTCTCTGAAGGGTTATCTGCCTTTCACAGACCTCCTTTGTGGAGACTAGTCATTTCTCCTTCGCTGCTCCCAGTGTCTTCCACCTTGTGTGTAATAAGTTATGGGGAAGGAGGTGATTAAGTCTACTGACTTAAACTCTGATGTCACTACAGAGCCTTGTATTTTGTTTGAGAGAACTCCAGTGTATCTAGTACAGATGAGAAGAGTGAGAATAATAATTTTTTTACTTTTTTTGGTACCAAAACATGTCTGGCCCAGCATGCCCAGGGGCTCAGCAAAGGAATCACCAGTGGAAGTGGCACAGCTCAGCATCCTGAATGCGAACCAGCGCAGAAGCATTGTAGGTCTTTCAGCAACGGCACTTGCAATTGTGGTTCACTCAGGGAGATCTGACACTACAGAGGTGTTCCCATGGCAGCTGATTTGACTGATCACTGACACATGCCATAAGGAATCTGTTGGGTTAGCTGAGGGACACAGACTGATCAAGACAGCAAGGGAAGGATAGAAGGAAGCTTCTCTGAGATGAAAATTGGTGGAGCTGAGAACCTGCTTTACATTTAGAGAGATCTGAGAAGAAAAAGGCATATGACCTAGAGTAATAGAGTGGCTGCTGCTTAATCTGCAGGAAAGAGAATAGCTCTTAACTTCAGAGTGGTCCAACAAGTAGGCAGGATACTGTGAAAGAAAGGTTGCCTTAAGATGAATAAAATTCATTATGTGGCTCAAATGAAAGGGGATTTGTCTTGATTTGATGACATAGCTTGGAAATGAAAGGAAAAACAACACCTAAAGGCTACTCATTGACTAATTTGCTGTCCAAAGCAACTGCTTTGGACTGCTGTGCTTCCCACCCTTCCCTTTCCTCCTTTCAACAGTGTTCTGGATGGTATGTATGCTACCATACACACATATGTTTGTACCCACAATAAAAACACCTAACAAACTACTGCTCTTTTTCAAACCCCTCCTTAAGCTTTCCTTCTGCCACAGCCTTTCAAAGCACTGAGGAGAGATCAGGCTGTCCTAATAGTAATTTTGATGCTGTTCTTCATTCTGCAAGAGGAACTACTTTGTCTCTTCCTTTTGTCTCCATTGTCTCTTCATTTTATGTCTTTCATCTTTACTTGCTACATCCAACAGCTGCAAACTGTGGGGCAATGAACGTCCTTAATTCTAGCAGCTATTGCAATGCAAAACTAATGAAAAGCTATTAATAGTTAATTCAGTAGACTATTGCTGCTCAGGATTCAAAGGATTCAAAGGAGTGGGTCCAAATCATGCTACCATTTACAGCTGAATAGCCCCAACAAGGTCAGCATCTGCTCCATATCAGCATTAAACCTCTAGGAGACTTTATGATATGCTGCAGGCACAAATACAGACAGCATGCTGATGATGCATGTTGCTCTCTATTTGAAACAGATCCTGACTCCAGTTATCATGGAAACAGAAAGATGTGGTTGAAGAGAAGCTGGTTCAAATGGATCTCAGAGAAAACGGTTATGCCCTTCAGCACTGAGGAGCATTTTAAAGCAAATTCCTGGGAGAGCCTTGCAGTTGATAGGATCCTTCTAGCAGGTGTGGAGGAGTGCAAAGACATGAGGTTGCTTGACTTTGTTTGGTAGTGTCACATCAATGAAAGAAATGTGTTCATCTATCATCTTGAACCAAATACATAAACTCCCGTTCTTGAAGAAAAGGACCTGAGTGCAACCACGCACATCTTCTGAAGCTGGTTTACAGAAAAGCCTTGCAGCCAGGAGGGCCAGGACTATCCTAGGGTACATCTGAAGAGTGTGGCCAGCAGGTTGAGGGAGGTATCGTCCACCTCTACTTGGCCCTAGTGAGGTTACATCTGGAGTGCTGTGTCCAGTTCTGCCTCCTCAGTACAAGAAAGACATGGACCTACTGGAGAGGGTCCAGGGGGTGACAAAGATGATTAGGGGACTGGAGCATGTCTCTTACGAGGAGAGCCTGCGGGAGCTGGGCCTGTTTAGTCTGGAGAAGAGAAGACCAAGAGGGGACCTCATTAATGCATATAAATGTCTCAAAGGTGGGTACCAAGAAGATGATGACAGACTGTCTTCAGCGGTGCCCAGTGACAGGATGAAGAGCAATGGTCATAAACTAAAACACAAGAAGTTTCACCTCAACCTGAGGAAGGACTTCTTTATATTTGAGGGTGGTAGAGCAGTGGAACAGGCTGCCCAGGGAGGCTGTGGAGTCTCCCTCCCTAGAGACGTTCAAAACCCACCTGGACATGTTCCTGTGTCACCTGCTCCTTGCCTTGGCAGGGGAGTTCAGCCAGATGATCTCCAGAGGTCCCTTCAAACCCTAACAGTTATGTGATTCTGTGATTCTAGTCTGGCAGTCAAAAATATGATGAAGTTGTAGCTGACTTAAATCACAGCACTACACTACATAACATTTGTAGATTACTTCAGTTTCTAAGTATGCAGAGTACTAGACCGTCACTACATCAAGAAGTTTTTTTGTCCTCCTCTGGATTTTACAAACCCTTGATGTATATAGAGGGCACTGCTGCAGTAATAGGTCATGAAACAGCACTAAAGCTTGTGCTGGTAGGACTCCCATTTTCCTTTCCCCCATAATAGCATCTCTATAAAATTTTATAAGCTACCCAGGAAAAAAGCCCAGTGGGACTGGGAGAGGGAGTCCATCCACTGCTCTGCCAGATTTCCATTGCTCTGGAGATCCAAAAGGAAATCTGCATTTTCCCACCTCTTAGGTTTAAACCTGAGCTTTAGCTTGTGCTTTTGCCTCTACCAAGGCTCAAGGCATCAGGCTTTTCCCAGTTAAAAAAGAAAAAGGTTTGCAATGAGTGGTAGCAACAAGTGTCAAAATAGCAGATCTTCATATTAAATGTCTTTTGGATAGTTGTTTTTCCTTCTGCAGCCACCCTATATACATGGAGGATTTGATTTTTGTTAAATCATTCTTCCTTCCTATCTTGTCTTGTCACCACAGTGACTTCTGTCGCCATGTGAAGCATTTGTTTTCTGAGGCAGGATTATGATGAGCCCAGAGGGCCCCCTTACAATGTGGCCATTTTAGCGGTGTGAGTTCAAACCCAGAGGTTGCTTTTTGCCCTATTGGTAAATATACTGCATGCATGATGTGATGCCACTTCATGCAGAAAAGTGTAACCCACTGCCCTTGTGTTTTATGGCATCATTTGCTTCTGCTTTGTATTTATTTTGTTATTAATGCTGGCTGCTTTCCAATAGCTTCTGGCCACAATGACTGCTGCAATCTTTTGTCAGCTAAATCAGACACAATCTGCAGACAGAAACATATTATCGTGTACATCATTTTCAAATAAAGCAATGCACATGCAATACACTGTTGTTTTATCTGGAGGTGTACTGAATTAAATCGAGAATGCTGTTGAGCCCATCTAAAAAAATAGCTGTAAAAAGTCATAATAAGATGATATATCATCTGGGTTTCTAATGGAATAAATATAGGAAAATAAGACTTTAAATTGATAGTCTCTAAAAGAAGTCAAGTAATCAAACATGATTCTCCATTCCTTGCCTCAAAGAACAATCTAGGGAAAATGTAAGATTGGAAGATTAAAATAATAGACAAGTGCCTATCTTTTTCAGTGATAAAAAGTAGACTATGTAAAACATCAAAAGTCTTTTGGCCTGTGAGAAACCGTAGTGATTTGGGAGTTGATGATATTTTTATTAGTCGATGAGTATTATTTCTTTGCTTTTCACAGAACTGATGTTATGTCTGCATTGCTTCAACAACCTTTGCTCTGGCACTGATGAATGCAATGTCCCTGCCCTTATATCCATTCAGAAAACTGCTAGAGAGATGTTAATTTTCCTAGTCCATGGCTTTGAATTCCTTTTCTCCACAGTCTCTCTCCACTCTTTTGCCTAGAACTTAAGCTACTTGTCCTCATTTTCTACGCCCACCATGGCCTGTCACTGCCCATCCTATCATCACAGGCTTGTCTTCTGCCAAACAGAAGGCAGCTTGGGGTAAACAACAAAGATATTTGCTTCAAAACCTAAACCTCAAGGAAACTTCAACTGCTTGTTTCTAGGAAAGTTTTCTGAAGGCCAGTGGATAGTATCTCCTGAGTTTTGAACAGCACCAGGGAAGTTAAATTCTATGTCCTGCCCTTTCTGACAGCAGGCATCTCTAAGTATTTATTTTAGAACTTTTCCAGTCAGCGTATGGTATCGATTCACAAACAGTGAGGGGCAATGGCTCATGCACATTTTGCTAAGACCCACAGCAGTCAGCCCAGCCCCAGCACATGCCTGCTGGGTAGCCTGACCCCCCTGCACCCTTGTGCCCTCCCAGACTGTCAAGGAAGTGCCTTGGCTTTGGGTATGGGGGACACTATGGACCCTTCTCTTGGGAGCAAAGCATGGAACAGCAATTGGCACTTGTTCTGAGCCCAGAGAGAGGAACAAAGTCTGAGTGAGCAAAGCAATCACTATATGCCTGTGATAGTATTGACATGAACTCAGCTAACCTGTGCTGACAGATGAAAGTGAAGTAAAGCCAGAATCAATATTCTTGGAGCAAGAAGAGGCAGTGGGGGAGATGGGATGCCCAGGTGTGTGGAGCAGGACCCCAGACTCAGACATCTCTTGGTGTTGCAGGAGCTTCAGCATGGTTTCTACATGCTTTCAGTATTTTTTGCTTAAAATATGCAGTCACTGCTCCTGTCCTTTAAGACTGTGTCAGATGGAAGATTTAGACCCATAAAAGGCAGCATCTGTGAGCAAAACCCTGTGAACTGTGCCTGGTACTGCAGGTCAAGGAAGGTGGCAAATTACACATCACAGTGAGGGCCACTGGCTCCCACCATACTTTTAGGGGAAACTCTGGAAATCATGAATGTTTGATGGTATGAAGGGTGGGGGAAGACGGGGAAGGAGACATCAGGCACACCTGCATGTGGGAATCATAGAATGGTTTGGTTTGGAAGAGACCTTAAAAATCATCTAGTTCCAACCCCTTTGCCATGGGCTGGTACACCATCCACTAAACTAGGTTGCTCAAAAACTCATCAGACCTGGTCTTGAGGCTGGTTTGACGTCTGCCATGGCTTTTGGCAGGGGGTCAGTCTTACTATTATTGAATTTCCAACCTGTTTGCAGACCTGAAGCTGAAGCACATTGATGCTGTGAGCAGAAGGGGTCTGTGCTGCCATTGCCCAGGCTTCCACGGTCCCCTGGAAGAAGCCAGACCCTGGCTGAATTTCTCCAAATCCATTTTAAACTTCCCCAACAAAATCCCATTTCTTTCTAGACAAATATCCTTTGTTTCAGTTGGTGCCTCCAGCAGCTTATCAGAGTTCTTCGCTATTATTTTTGAGATTATTCACTTCAACTCTCCTACTTTCTGCCCAGAATTCACAAGATATCCTTTAATTTACTCTGCCTAAAATGAGATAAACCATGAGTGACCAGTCTCCTGGGGCTGTGCCATTCTGTAGTGAGCCTTATGTAAAAGATACAGGGCACATTCTCAGCACTGTGCGTTGTTATTAATGAAGGCTCCGTGTGCAACGCTTTGTCCATCACAATGAAAATTTACCCTCATGTATCTCCTAAATCTCAGATGTAGATTTCACTTGCAGCATTTTCGCATATTCTTTGATTATTTTTTTCATATTAGGGGACCATAACGATAAGTCCCTGCTCAAGTGAATATACAACTAGACCTCAACTGACACTAAAATTTGCTAGTTTTTCTTTTTGAGCTTAAAAAAATTTGCCTTTCAGAGCTATTCAATAAGATAAATGTTAATGAGAAAAATTTTAACAAGGCAAGCCCTGGCAGTGACCCTCTCGGATCTAAGCAGCGCTACAAACTCAGGGCAAGCCTGATGCATGAGGAACATCTTGCAGAATATTGCTGGCCTTCTGTTCTATCAGCGCTATAGCTCTAGAAACAAGGCTCTTAATGAGGGAAGATCAATCCCAACAGGAAAACCTGTGATATCTGACATCAGTAGACAAGCATCCATGCTGTACAAACCACCACCCCCCTGACGCCAGCCCCTGCTTACAAAAAATAAAATAAAATAAAGTAAAATTGTGTCATTTTCATTCAAAGTTTAAAGACTCAGGATCACCTCATGTAGCATTTAACTATCATTTCAGTCAGGCTTTTGAAGCTGTTTAAGTTCTTTTGTACCCGAGTTGTTTAATGTTACTCAGACAAGGTAAATCAAAGTCTAATAGAGTGGAAAAACAGTAAAGGCAGAAAATAGGTAAAAGATAAATCACACAGGAAGTTTTGCTTTTTTTTTTTTGTTATTATATTCATTGAGATCAAAGTCCTTGTTTCAGCTCTAATTAACAAAAGCTAATGCAGATTGGAGACCTTCTGGCACTGAGCAGAGCCTTGGAGGATACAGTTGAAATCTTGTGAAGATTTAAATAATTAATATGACACCTTGAGCTTCGGATGGGAAAATAAAAAATAAAAAAAAAAGA
Organism: Dicrurus megarhynchus; assembly: GCA_013399195.1. Classification (NCBI taxonomy): domain Eukaryota; kingdom Metazoa; phylum Chordata; class Aves; order Passeriformes; family Dicruridae; genus Dicrurus; species Dicrurus megarhynchus. The sequence continues at coordinate 77,464 of VXAD01006092.1, forward strand.
AGAGGGGAAAAAAAAGAGCCCCATGTTCAAGTTTAAGAACAATGCCATTGCCAAGTTTGATACCATTTGTTCTGATGAAAATGAGCTGAGTAGACTGCACCGACTTCATTGTCTGGTACATTGGCAGTTCAGTGGATTGTTTCACCTTTTGTCATGCTAAGGGAGTCTTTTGTGCAGTACTTTGTTACCCCCAAGTCTGCCCCAGTTGAAGGAGGATAGAAAAAGGCAAATCTGCTTTAGGGACTTGGAGGATGGTCATTTAATGGTTTTTAATCCTCTTAATCCACGTAAGAATGGAGATCTCTGAGTGAAAATCCCATCCCAGAAGTCCTTATGATTCAAATGCCTGGCTCAGGAGACTGTCTTTTGAAAAAAAATACAGCAAAATATTCTCCACTACTGTGGCATTGTGGTTTATTTCTCTCTGGTTTTCTGAAGCTGTCTGATGCAATATAAGCAACATGAAATTGAAACTTACTTCAAACCCTGTGAAGTAGGAGAACAGAGTGCCCGGTGCCAGTCTGTGTGTTTGGGGTACTCTGGTGATTCGGCTTGATTTCATAAAAGTGATAAGGACCCTCTTTTCTGATTGTCTCAACTGTATGCAAATCTACCCTAGATTTCGGCGTGCACTAATGCCCTCCCCAAGCTGTTTTCTACTCGAATATTTTCTAGGTAAATGAAATCCTTTATTGAGGTTGGATATAGATTACTTCTAACTCCTGATATAATCATAGATAACCTTTTCTTCCGAGCTCATTATTACTTCATAAGACCATGATTTCCCTTCCCTGCCACCATAAATAAATATAGAATCAATATAACTAATTAGATAAACCACTAAAGAACTGCTAAGAGGCAATTTTCATAAGTAAAATTACAGAGGAGCTGAAGACAGAATGGGCTTTTCTTGCTCTCAATCTATAGACTTGCCATTTGCCACAACATGTTGACTTTAAAATAATTTTTCAATTACATGCACAATGAGGCTTCTCATTTGTTCATGTATTTTATCACTCTGTTTTTTAAAACTGGTGAAAAAAAAGGAAAAATACAGCTTCCAACTTGTAAATGACTATGTAACAGATACAGAAAAGCATAAAAATGACACAATTTCTTTTAAAAAGATGAATTTTAAAAGTTCCCTCTGCAGTACTTTTAATCTAAGTAGAGAGAAAATTATTTTAGCAACATTGCATGATGAAAAAACTCAAAGCACGCCTTAAAAATTGCTGCTCGTTAATGCAATTCTTTCTTTTCCAGTTAGTTCACTGACAGCCATTTCTCAGCATCTATTCCTACACCTCTCCCATGCCTCTGACTGATACAATTTCAACAATGTGTTCTTAGGATTTTAATACAGGTGTTCTGAAAATTCAGCCTGTGTAAAACCACAATCTTTCTGAAGTCATTTTAGCTAGATGTTAACATTGAAGTACTCTAGGTCTGCTTCAAGTAAAATGGGGCATTATATTGCTTTTTTTCTCTACAAAAAAGGGTAAGCTAGTCATGCTGTCTGTGGCATCCCATAAAAATTTTGGCTGTCCCTTTGATGAAACGTCTGTGTTTCCATCTGAATCAGGTTAGCATCTCATTTGAGACCAGAGGGAAAGTAACTGTTATGTGCACTTACAGCATGGAAAGCCAACTGCATCCGGGGCTGCACCTAAACTGGCATGACCCGCTGTGAAGGGAGGTGATTCTGTCCCTTTACTCCACTCTGGTGAGACCCCACCTGAAGTGCTGTGTCCAGCTCTGGGGCCCCCAACACTGTTGAAACAAGTCAAGAGGAGAGCCACTAAGTTCATCACAGGGCTGGAACACCTTTGCTATTAAGACAGGTTGAGAGAGTTGGGGGCATTCAGCCTGGAGAAGAAAAGGCTCCAGGGAGACCTTATAGCAGCTTTACTTTTTAAAGGGAGCCTGCAAGGAGAGGAGCTTTTCACAAGGGCATGTATGGGACAAGAGGGAAAGGCCTTAAGCTGAAGGAAAGTAGGTTTAGATTAGATATTATGAAGAAATTCTTTGCTCTGAGGGTGGTGAGACACTGCAACAGGCTGCCCAGAGAACTTGTGGACTCCCCATCCCTGAAAGTGTTCAAGGCCAGGTTGGATGGGTCTCCAAGAAACCTTGTCAGCAGAAGGTGTCCCTGCCCATTGCAGGAGGGTTGGAACTGGATGATCTGTAAGGTGCCTTGCAACCCAAACCAATCATAGTTCTATGATTCTATAATTCTATGTTATGGGGGAGTCATCAGTGCTGTATGCTTCCCCATTTTTCTACTATTTTACAGCTTCCATTGAAGCCTCACCTTTGCTGGGCTGAGCCTCACAGGGGANCTGTTGAAACAAGTCAAGAGGAGAGCCACTAAGTTCATCACAGGGCTGGAACACCTTTGCTATTAAGACAGGTTGAGAGAGTTGGGGGCATTCAGCCTGGAGAAGAAAAGGCTCCAGGGAGACCTTATAGCAGCTTTACTTTTTAAAGGGAGCCTGCAAGGAGAGGAGCTTTTCACAAGGGCATGTATGGGACAAGAGGGAAAGGCCTTAAGCTGAAGGAAAGTAGGTTTAGATTAGATATTATGAAGAAATTCTTTGCTCTGAGGGTGGTGAGACACTGCAACAGGCTGCCCAGAGAACTTGTGGACTCCCCATCCCTGAAAGTGTTCAAGGCCAGGTTGGATGGGTCTCCAAGAAACCTTGTCAGCAGAAGGTGTCCCTGCCCATTGCAGGAGGGTTGGAACTGGATGATCTGTAAGGTGCCTTGCAACCCAAACCAATCATAGTTCTATGATTCTATAATTCTATGTTATGGGGGAGTCATCAGTGCTGTATGCTTCCCCATTTTTCTACTATTTTACAGCTTCCATTGAAGCCTCACCTTTGCTGGGCTGAGCCTCACAGGGGATGTGTTGTCTTTCTTGGATCTCTCATGGTATTGCCTGGAGATGAAGGTGGCACAAAACAGCAGCCTGCCTCACATTTCCTGACTCACTGCATCACAATGACATGGCTGCAAATGACAAGTGTTGGATGAAGATGTGTGCATGAGAAAGAGGTGAGTACTTGTATTCAGTGGTGGAAGGTTAGCTACAGGTAGGCTGTGATTCCCTGGAAGTAGCATAGTATAAGTCAGACCAGACTGACAGCAACAAAATTAAGGACTGGACTCAAATGATAAGATGGCTTTATCCTCTTTGGAAAATAGGGTATGGGGAAGCTGATTGAGAGAGGTTTTTCTCATTACAGAGAGGAGTAATGAGTTGATAGGGAAACATTTTTAAGAGGAAACTGAGAATATAATGCAGACATGAGGGAACTCCAGCACTACCATTATGTGCAGGAAGGAGTAAACATGTGGAATAAATTACTTGGAAAGGCTATTGAGGAAAATAATACAAATGACAAAGTCACCTAGCTTTTCTAGAGGGAGAGGGAGTTGCAGAATACAAAGGAAATAGCTAAGGAGGAGAGAGATGAGCTTCCAGCAGTCAGGTGTGCTGAGCTAAAGGAGACCTTCCTTGGTTATAAACCACTTTGTGTTTGCAAGAATGGATGGGCAGCACTGGCGGTGCCAGCCTGTACGCCATGAGGTGCCTTGTACCCAAACTACCTTGGGTACAGTATTTCCAGGACCAGAGCTGCTCTGGACACAACCTTCTGGCCAAACATTATGTCAAAAAATGGCTATGAAATGTGACTCCTTACATATTTTCCAGCCCTTCATACAGCAGCCAGTTCTCCCCAGGAAACTTGCTTTTGTCTCTCTGGCCTCTGCAGCTCTGTCAGTGGGAGAGGTCTGGGAACGCCCCCAGGAGGGACCAATCAGGGAGTCAAGAGCTCACACGTTTCACACAAAAAATCCCTACACTTGAGACAAAAATGGGCTAGATCTGTGCCTGTGTCCTCTGTTCTCCTCCCACTGGTGGTGGTAGTGCTGTGGCAGGTGTTGGGGGGTGGAGGTTCAGCATAATCCCCCATGACCCACAGCTCTTGAATAGGCCATGTTTATTTCTGAAGTGAATGCTTTTCTTTTCTTTTGGACTCTGCAGTATTGAGGCCATCCTGCAGCATGGGCTGGTACCAATTTTTTGTTTATGGACTATAATCTCCCCACAATGTGTACTTACTGCAGTGTTAGGAAAGCACAATACTACAACAGTTGGTCAACAATCTGACTGAAAGTTACCTGCTTTAAAAAAAATGTTTTCAAATCTATTCTGGAATATCTTGGTGTTTTCTTTGAATAATAACTCTTTTGGAAAGGAATAATTTTTTCTCTCTCTTTTTTTCATGAAAGCCTTCCTTCTGTTAAGGTGATGTGAATTAATAACAACCCTTCTCAGCTCCCAGAATGAGAACACACTTTTTGCAGATTTCTCCTATTCTGCCTAGAAGCTGTCATTTTTAATGTGACTTTCCAAAGTTTTCTCAGCAATTCCCATTCCCTACGCACTATGTACTTCATAGAAATGCACATACTGTTCTTCAGACTATGTTATATATATTCAGTCATGTGATTCATAAATTTCTTAGTTCTCATGAAGATTGCATGTTTGTCACTATTTCTAATTTTCATATCCTTACCTGACAGGATTCTTTTGGAATGAACAAAATATAGTGACGGCAGAAACATCTTGAGAGAGGCGTATGTGGGAGGAGATAGAGACAATAAACAGATATCACACACAACACAATATAATGCAACAAATAAGGGTCTGACTCAAATCACTTTAAAGGACAGAGAGTAGCCCCTTATTACCAAACTACAAAGGCTGCAGTAACTCCTTTCCCCGAGGTAGCACTGCTATCAAGAAAAAGACCCCTAGTAGTATTTTTATAGCCTTTGCTTGAAATGTTTTTGAAGGAAAGCTCTGACTTCTAAAGAGTTCTGAAACTGTGTGGTGTCTCAGGATAGATCTTAATGAAATTTGCCGCTATCAAAACTAGACTGCCTAGAATATGGCAGAGCCTATTAGGACCGCAATAACAACATTGATTTTAGGGATTTTCCCCTCCCTCCAAATACACTGCACACTTTTTTGATGTGTGAAGAGACTGAAGCTTCTTAAAAGGTATTTTCAATGGGATAGTTCTGAAGACTTCAGATAAAATATTTCAACACAGTACCTGCAGGGACAGGAGAAATTGCTTCAGTTCATTTCGCCTTAGTTAGAGTCGTGTTAAATCAACTGCTCTTGGCGTTTGCAGGACTTTGTAGACATTCTTCCAAAAGTGTTTGAAAATCTTCAAATAGATGAAGGTCTTCAAAAGGCAACTATCACATGGGATTGACATCAGTAATGCTCCAAAGACTGTCCAAAAGGGCCAATACATGATATAAATGAAGCTTTATTACCTTTTTTTTTTAATCTCAGATACTAGGCATGTTCTGTCTTTGTTACCTGATCCATTTGCTGCTAAGAGGATACCTGATACATATCCTGATTACTAGGACACAAGAGGGCCTGATTCTTCATAGCCTTGTAGGAGCCATAGCTATTTGCATGTGACTATCATGTGCTGACAGTTTAGCCAGTAATTTGCGAAGTTTTTCCACCAGGAGCAGTGAGAACACCAAGTGCAATGTAAATCAGACATAGTGGCTGATGTGTAACACAGCCCAGTCCAATGTAAGTTGAAAAGAGCAGTGTTTCAGTCTGAGCATCTGCAATGTAAGCTGCACTTCTCAAGATATGCAGAGGCAGGGATCTTCCAAGCCCCATTTACACAGGCAGCTCCCATTATGTTTTAGCAGATTTATTCATATAAATAAGGATTTAATTACTGAAATTCGCAAACAGTGAGACTTAAATGACATACCACTGGAAAGTCATATTTGCAATAGTGTAAATTCCTAGAATCTAAATAAGAGGATGTATTTGCTCATCCATAATTGCGTGTGTAATGAGGCCACACTTATTCTAAGAGAGGGAGGGGGCGTTTAGCTGCATTACTGTCTGTTTTGAGTGGGAAAGTGCAAGATGCTTTCCTTCCCACTGGAGCTGGCAAGATCCAGTGCAAGTCCTTGTGAAAGACTGTACACCAGAATGCAGGATGAAAATTCCCTTTCGCATGGAAGTAGCCTTTGTGTTTGTATAGGGAAGATGGTGACTGGATGTGTATCCTGGGATATGAAGAGCTCCTTTAGATAGCTGTTGCCTGACCCTGAAATTCACCCCTAGAGCCTGATCCAGCCACTTCTGTGAAAAATCAGTGTAATAAACAAGGAGGAGCAATATAATCATAGGAGTGTCTCTAACACAGTACCATACCACAGTGCTGTGGATTTTCCTGACAGATTAGTGTGCCAAACCCAGGTTTTTCACATCATTTTAGCCTTGTTACAATGTGAGAGAAATGTGTGTAACTGAAATAGAGTGGTGTCTACCAACTTGTAACAAATTTGGTCAGCAGCATGGAAATTCTGTTGCTTGTGATAAACAATCCTCAAAGTGGCATATTCTCATAAATATGCAGCCCTTGCTGTGCAACTTTAAAGAAAACCTTTTTTTTCCTCTTTGGTCACAGATTTAGAGGCATACTTATTCTTCTGAGTAGGAAGCAGTAGATTTACATCAGGAATGAGTGTGAATCACAGAGTTTTCCAAAAGTGCAGTAAAGAGCTTAGATACAATAATATCAGAAGTGGCCTTTACAGTGAGTTATAAGAGTAAGTTAAGATAAAAGATTCACACAAGATGATGCACTTTCTTGTTAATCCTTATTGTCTTTACAGATTGTTGCTACAGAGACCAGAGAAGCCAGGTATTTTCTTTTCCTGGGAAGGCAAAGACATCTTCACATTTTCTTGTCAAATCTCTCTTGCATTTTGGGGCTTTGAAGCAGCTTTTATGGAAGTGTTTTCAGAGGGAATAAGAGAAGAAGGCAGTCTCCCCATGATGAAAGTCTTTGCAACCTCTAACCTAGGCATCTGGGAAAGTTTAAACTGAAGGAAAGAGGCAGCAGGTATTGTTCATTTCTATTCACTTGTTGTTCCTTAGTATATTCAGTTCAAGTTGAAATTTTCATATATAATCCTAGAATGAGAGTCTAATTCTTTCTATGGACTCAAGAGCTCTTTAATACAACCTTTACTAAAATATTTTATTATTGCTCAAGAGGAAACTTTGGGATAAATCACTGGTCCTTTAACTTTTGAAGAATCACAGAAGAATTCAGGCTGAACATTGAAAGTATCTGCTCCAGACCTTTACCCAAAGCAAGGCCAGCTCTGGAACCAGACCAGGTTGCTCAAAGCTTTGTCTACTCGGGGTTTTGAAACCTCTGGGGATGGTATAGCCTTTCAGGGAAACTTGGTCTGCTGCCTGCCTCTTATCATGGGGAAAAACTCCTTACACCCTGGATAAGTCTCTTTTGTTACTATTTTCCCCATCATCTTTTATCCTCTTCCCATGTGTTACTGTGAACAGTTCAGTCCCGTCTTCTTGGTGACCCTCTGTAGGCACTGGTAGCCAGTGGTATTATTGGGTGGCCCAGTCCAGCTCCTCACAGGACAAGTCCTCCGGTCCCTGTCATCTCTCCTCTTGAGGCCCCTCCAGTTTATCCATGTCTGTCCTGTGCTGGAAGGACCAAAACTGGATAGAGTATGTAGATGTGGTCCAATGTCACTGTTCATACAACTCAGAGTGCTGTCAACCTTGTGTCAGCTAAGAAGCACTCTGGCTCTGAGTTTGCTCTCCACCAGGATCATTCAGTTCTTTTCAGCAGAGATGTTCCTCAGCAGTCATTCTTCTCCCATTTGTCAAAGTGTGAATAGTCCTGTGCTCCCACATTTTTTCTTTCCATCTTATACTGAGCTCTCCTTCATTACATCTTGCAATATCAGTAAACAGTCTTTTCAAAACCTCAAGCCAACTGCCTACAGTAATTCTTGTTTCTTTTTTCTCTTGAAGGTGAGCTACATATTTTTTGTGCTGTTGTAGGCCACAATGATTTGAAACAAAAGCCTTCATTTGAAATACCTTATGACAAGGCTTTTACTCATTTGAGAGTTACACTTGATATAATGTAACCATCTGAGCTATCCACTGAATTTACAGCAGTACAGGCTTTTTATTTAAGTGCCTTTTATTTAAGTCCTTTATTTATGAATCTGGCTTGCGCTATTCATCCTCAGTATGCATATCTCTGATCAAATCTCACTGTGATCTCCTCACAGACCAACTGGTCAGATAGAGTCATGCTCCACCGAAAAAGGAGGGAGACTGTGAGCTCACCAGCACAGCGGAGTTTGCACGAGAGACAAAGTAATCTCTCAGACAGAGCAGCTCCGTCTTCCCATTTCCTCACTCCTTGAAGTACGGCATCAAAGATGGGAAAGAGACAAGGTTTTAGTTCCTACTCGCCTGCCTTCCCAGGCTTGCCCTGTTAGCACAATACCTGCCTGGAAATGACACAAGGAAGAGACACGCTGCCTTTCTGTCACAGGAACCTCTGGCACCCACAGCCTCCTGTACAGACATGAAGGAAGCCTGCGGTAACAATGCTGTGTGCTGCTCTGTGGTGGGCACTCTGTGTTGCCCAAAAGACTGCCAGGTAAGTGCTTGTCATTGTCAGTGTGTCTGGCATAATGAGTCAATTACATTTAGTATTTCTGAGTGGAGAGCTACTCTGGGTAACAAGCCAATGGACTACTCATGCTGAGAGTCCAGCAGGCAGCTGTGAATCAGGTTTCAGCTTTTCTTTCTTTATTAATTGATATCCTAAATGCTGGAGGAAAAAAGTGTTTAACAGAAAAGATTAACATGATCCTTAGTCACCTGGAAACTTTTAAAATATTTCTTAGTTTTTCTGCTGGTAATCCTTACCACTCCCATGGCAGTTCTGCTTGTTCAGAGGTTTCTAAACTGATGAGTTTACCTTCCTATCAGCCAGAAACCCTCTCTTCTTTTGTTAAGTTTCATCCTTGGGAAATGGCTGCTTCAGAAGTACACATACTTAGGAAAGAAGGTGCCATTCTACCATTGCTCTGCATCTTGGAAAAGGTCTTATTGTCTTTGCTCTTCCTAGACTTCCAGAATCAAAGTTTTGATTGGCTCGCACAAGGCCATTAGGATTATCGACACGGAATGACTTCCATTTCATCCATCAGAACCTTTGCAACTTCTGACAATCAGGCCCCTGCTGAAAGATGTCTGGGATAAGAAGAGCTAAAGAAAGCATAGTGGTCTTGGTGGTTCAGTCTTCAACAAAAAAAAAAACAACAAAAAAAACCCAACCAAAACTGAGAGGTGAAACAATAATCAAGTCTCTGCAATGTTTTACAAGAGAACAAGTCTCTCTCTTATACTCATGAATGTCAGCTGAAATGATCTTTTAAAAGTGTGATGGTTCAGAGACAAAAAGAAAAATGTATTCTTTTGGATTGGGAATGTCAGCAAAATGTTAGAATCTTCGGATTGGATTTGAAGAAAATTGTTATCTTTGCCACTTTGCTTCAAATGTTGAAGATGGAAAAGTACTTCATTCTGTAAGGCTTTGAGATTTGAAATAGAAGAAGAAAACAGAGTTGAGGAGTTTGCAGTGGTTTGTGGTTTGATTGATCACTTTTTCTCTATAACATGCATTAATGACTGTACTATTCCCATAAATTCTTCCTTTGACCTTTCTGTTAAAGTATGATGACAAAATGACAAGTGCATTTCTCACAGCTTTTGGACCAAGAACAGATTGTGTATTATCCCTTGAGAGCCTGGGCTAGCATTGTTCCAAATGTTTTTCTTTCATGTGGTAGCCTAAATTCTTTATTTTCCATTTCTTCAGGATCCATGTTTAATATTGATCCAAAGGGCGGGTTTTTTGATTAATTTTATATTACACGTATTTCCTTTTTTGATTACATTGTCTTATGAGTTCATGAATCTTTCTAAGTTAATTCTAAGTTTCATGAAGAAATCCCTTTGGTAGATGGAGAGAAGGTCGGTCTTAGATTCTGTGTGCAAAAGAAAAAAATGAATTTGAAATGACTACAATGGTTGTTCTTAAGTTTTATGCTAAGAGGTAGCTTAAAATAAATTTTAGTCATTTTCTTTCAAAGAAAAGATGCCTGTGATCTCACAGCTTCCACAAATCATTGTCTGCCTGATGGAAGTATGCCTGATGGAAATGAAGACATACTAATAAATGAGGGTGCTGTTGCAGTTGTAAATTGTTGCAAACATGAGTTCTTATGCAAATGGAACTGTTGATGGAACTGTTTTTCATGCTTGCTGGGTGAGATTTTAGAGCAATCTGTGGTGTGAGCGCTGCATGCTTGTCTAGGTGGCCGTAGCCATGGCTGTGCGTTCACACGAACCTGGTCCCCCATGCACCCTAATTTGCACAGCCAATGCTTTGGAGCAGGGAGACTTGGAGCCTGAGAGAGCAGGGACCAAGCAGACCAGGTCAGAAGGTGGGACAAGGCTCGCCAGCCCAGGGGGAAGATGTTTACTCACCCTAGAAGTTCTGCTTGCTGGATGCCCTGCTGCATTTGTTGCCATGGCAGACTGATCTCCACATCCTTTCCTTCTGCTAGGAAAAAAATGGGAAAAAAAAGGCTGGAAAGTTTACAGTGAGTCTTTGATTTATTTATAATTAAAAAGCAGCTAATTTAGATTGTTCAGATATGAAGACATGCTGACCACATTAAAAGGTTACAGGTGGTGACTCATCATGTGGTAACAGGATGATTTTTGGTATTGCTTTGGTATCTTTCATTGATGCTATGAACAAGACTGTATAAAGTAATGTAGGTAATGATATACAGGGTGGATTTGTTATGAGGAACTTCAAATAAAAAAAAGACAGATCTTCAGATGAATCTGTGGTCAGATCTGGCAATAGTGCTGTTAGTATACATGAGCTGAGAGCTTCACTGATTTTTGTTGAGGGGAAACATCAGTGCCAAGAGCATTAAATATTAGAAAAAACTTCAGAAAAGTGATGTGTTGCCAGCTGGTGCCTTAATAAATCTGCCAAGGCAACACTGGACCAAAAGTGGTAACTGATCTTTTTAGGGTCCTGGTAACAATACCACTACTTTGATGTTGTTCCCTTCAGTGGTGAAAATGGTATTTTCAAGGATAAACTTGAGCAATTCAGTAATAACAAAGTAATGTACAAAAATGCTGGAGATTTCCTATTGGAATGAAAATGAAATTGCAGAACTTTCAGCTGGAAATTAAACATACAGTGGTAGAGGTTTCTGAAATCACCACATTAGTTCTGGTTTGGCTGGTACCTAAATCCAATGACATGAACAGAGACAAGAAATATAGGTAGGAAGTCAGAACAATTTTTCTTGTCCAGCTCTTCTTGAACTCAGCTCTGCCCAGAATGTGCACAATATGTTGTTGTAAAGTGGCAGAAAATTATTTGTTGTTATCTACCTCTAAGCAGCTTTCGGATTTACATGGTAAATTATGCACAACATAGACAAAGACTGTAAATTACTCCAATGATGCCTCATGCCTGCAGCACATACAAGGGGAAGTTTGCATTGCTGGCTCCAAGAATAAAAAAAGCAAGACTGTTGTGGGACAAAATGTGGTGAGTTTAACTTCTGGTTTTGCTTACTAAACACTGTAGGGCATTGATAAAAATTTTACAAATACAGAAATATGTGAGCACATTATTTATAGCAACTCTTTTATTAGCAGAAACAGAGGTCCTGGGAGCTGGTAACCAACAACTTCCAGGAAAAATGTCCTTCCAGATGTCACCTATCAAGACCCCTAAAATCAAGAGACTGACTTAAACATAATATGATTTTTAAAAGTAACCATTCATGGACATTTTTATTTGCCTTGTGAAATATAAGCCCTTTTGTTTTTGTTTTGATTTCCAGCTTTCCCATTCAATCCTGAGTGCTGGAAGCTTCCTTTCTTTGAATCAAAGTTCAAATTTCTATATTAGTAATTGATTTCTGGAACTAAAATTTGAAATAAAGAGCTCTAAGTAAAGCTTGGACTAAGCTATCAAGAGCTGATAACAGTGAGAGTTATAAGAGCAAGTGACATTCATTTCTTGGGGATTCACTTAGTGATGGAAAGATGCTCCTTAGAAGTCAGTTTCAGTCTGGAAGAGTTCAGAGGGGACAGGCTAATAATAATAATGGTAATGACATAAATATGAAGTCAAAGAGAGATGCCAGTGATGCTGAAGATAATTAGTTCACAGCTTGAATTAATTTGCTATTCTGGCTGTGTCAATAATTACTTGCAACAACCTACAAATTTTTGTTGTTTTGTTTGGGTTTTTTTTACTATTTTCTTGATTGAGAGCATAATTTGGTCTCCTAGTATGGTGGATCCACTACAAAAGCACATCTTGCAAGTTTTAAGAGGATTTAAGAGTGAAGTGCCAGAGAGAGGTATTTTCTATGATTGTTGTTGTTATTAAATGCTCTCTTGAACGTGTAAATTTTTATGGACATTTCTGTTAATAACTGCATTCAGGTTTTCCTTGAAACAACCCCTGAAATTTCTGAATTCTTACTGTCAGGAAAACATTCAGCATCATTAGTAAATGTATTTTCATTCCTTTTCAGCTGAAATAAGACTGTTAAAACCACAGGGTCTCCTTTAGGACTAACTCAGACTTAAAAAATTTTCTTTGTCTCCTTAAATGTGGTGTATCAAAAACTAGCCCAAGTCAGATTTCTGACATCAGATTTCTGGCCTCACTTCAAATACTATAAAGCTACAGGCTACATTGTTATTCTGGTTCTGTGTTGACTCCAGGGGAGCTTCTCCACTTGCGGTATCTAATTGAAATTGCTCTACAGATCACTCTGTAATCGGTTCCTCTGGATGTTGTCTCTACTGAGAGTCCTGGAGACCTCTGAGCTTCATTCTGTGCAAGCACCGCATGTGCACCCTGGTTTGGCCAATGGCAGCTGACCCCAGCCAGGGTGAGCATGTGGAGGACACCCAGGGACATGAGCCAGGAGAGAGCCAAGTGTCACAGCCTGGACCATTGAGGGACCATGATGTCAGGAGTTATTATGGTGCATTCTGAGGTCTGCCCCTATAACTCTGGAGGTGTAAGTCAAAAAGGTCCTGACCAGCAAGGACAGTGTTATGTGGGATGCACTCCTCAGAGAAACTGTGGTAGAAGTGCTTCTCACTCCAGATGTGTCTCTAAATAGAAAAGGTGATGGAAGCACTTAGGGAAAAGATGAAAACAGTGTCAGGGATCAGTGTGATTCCTACCAGGCTGTGAATGTCAAGGTGACTGGCTGATGTACTGTGTCAAGGCCACTGAAATATTTCACAGTTAGGAGGAAAAACATTAACTTAGCCAGAAAGTCTTGCATCTCAAACTTACGAATTTATTGTTTAGGCTTATACCTGGCCTTTAAGATTTTAGAATTGACAGTTCATGCTCTTCTACCTCTTATTTCTATTCTTCCAGAAGAAAACAGGGTTCCCTGATTTTTAGCTTGCCAACATTTCCCAAGTTTGCATGACACAGTTATTTGGAACTGATATTGAAAGAACCTGAAATGAAGAAACTCTCCTCTTGGCACTTGCAGAAAAGACTAGTCCTGCCAAGAGCTGGTTTACTGCTTCAACAACAGCTAGGTTTTGGTGCTCAGACAGTGACTTCCTTAATTTCACCCACTTGACTTTAAAACAGCAGTGTGTACTTGTTTAAGGACTTTTTAAATTAAAATTGATTGCTTACATGTATTTTACTTAGGGCTAAATATAAAGTGATATTTTCAGTCTTAATTGTAAACAGGTTAATTGAGAAGAAGAAAATGTTGAGTCTTTTAAATGCAATTGGAACAAAAGTGGGGGTGTTTCTTACATGTTTTTAAATCAGTCTTTCTACCAAGAAGGAGATTAATAGTGTGTACAAGATGCGGTACTTTTACAGTGGACTGGACAGTAAAAGTTGCCCTCAAACAGCTGACATTAAAATTCAAACTGTTTTCTTCCCCTCTGAAGACACAGGCACACTTCAAGTAAGCAAGGGCTGTGTTAGAACATCAGGGAGTAAATGCCTGGCTGACAGCGTACCTGGAGTGATGCAAGACTCCCTGGGATGCTTCCCCAGCTCTGAAAAAAGCTAAACCCCATTCTTGTCTCATTCTCTATCTCTTTTAAGGATGCCAACATGGAATCACAGAATTGTTCATGTTGGAAAAGAGCTCTAAGATCTTTTGAGTCCAATTCTTAATCCAGCACTGCCAATTCCACCACTAAAACACATCCCCAAGTGCCACATCTGCATGGCTTTTAAATGCCTCCAGGGGTGGTGACTCAACCACCTCTCTTGGCAGCCTGTTCCAATGCCAGAAAACCCTGCCACTAGAGTTCATTTGTAAAAATGGAAATTTCTGAACATTCTCTGCTGCCACACAACTGACTATGTGTAGTTTTAAACATGTTTTGCCAAAGTTAACTTTGAGTCAGATGCTTTTATGGTGATGGCAGATGACTAGTTTTTATGAGGCAAAAAGTCTGGGTGACCCTGACATTGGCCCAGCACAGCAAGATTCCATGGGGCAAAGCACTTGCCTGGTACAAGGAGGATTTGCTGTAGACCAACATAGGGAAGATTTACAGCAGTGGAGGCAGATAAGAAAACAACAGGCGAAACCAGCAGCTTTCTTTGGCTACAGGAAGAAACCCTTCGGAGCAGCCCTGGCCATGGAAGCTGCTGGTTATGAGCCTAAGGAGAGGACCCATAGCAACAGTCCCACCTTCTGTTGATTGAGAGTGACATCAGGTAACAACAGGACTGCTGCAGAAGCACAACAAAACACAAATGAATGGTGGTGAGAAGCAGGCAGTGTCCCAGAAATGTCGGGGTGCTGCTGTGGTGTGGGTGGTATGAACATATGCCTGTGGCTAGCACGAAAACAGGAGCAACACAAAGTCCAGGGGCAGTCTCTTCACCCTCCAAGGATGAATTTGGCAGATGAATTTGGCAATTCACTGTTGTCAGCTCAAGCTCAGTAAAGCCAAGGAAAAAGCTAAGGGACTAGCATATCTGAAGGGCTGTGCCCTCATCTATTATTGCATCTGGGGATGCTTTGGTTTCCAGGGAAAGAAAGAGAACCTGTGGCAGCTCCACAGCATGTGCCAAGCCTCACAGGTCTGCCAGGGCCACCATGCCAGGCATTGTGGACACACCACTCTGACTGTGGTAAGTCAGTAGGTGGTGCCACACAAATCAAGCCAATAAAAGTTGTTAGAAGAAAACATTCAGTAATTTGCATCAAGCTGGGAGAGGTCTGCAGGGAGGAAGTGTTTAGAGGAGGTGTGGTGCAATCAGTCTGTAGGTGCCTGAGTATGGTGTGAGCTGCAGCTGAAGTGCTGTTTTCTTATTAGGAAACTGGCTCAGCTTTACAAGCTCAGAGCCTTTTCTGTAATTTCCCCAGTGTGCAGTACAGGACATAGCAATCACCTCAGTACCTTCCTTGTGCAAGTTGCTGCAAATGTCCCATTACGTTGCTCATGTACTTTTCAAGGTAGTGCCAGTAATTTCTTCAGTCAGAACAGACCTTCCCTCTATTACAGAGAGATGAAGAGATTTCCTTTATGCATATTTTCTTTAGTCCAGTTTTGGGGGGCACCCAGGCTTGAAATGAGGTAAAAGCTTTAATGAGTGCTAGAGCTGTCTGGCTGATTTTAAGAGGTTTGTAAAGCTTTAATCCTTCAGCTAGAGACTTAAGGCATACTTCTGTCATACTCTATAAGCTGTGAACTGAGGGAGCTTTGTTGAGTGGGATAGGAGAAAAGACAGCTGAAGCTCACATCACTCTGATCTTGCTTCACAAAACCAAGAAAACTAGGGCTGCTATGGCTGTGTGCCTGCTGATTAATGGCTTACCTTTTCCAGGTGCCGGGGACTTGGGGAATATGAAACCTCTCACAGACTCTTTACCCCAGAGATTCCACTGCTTACTTGCATGTATAATGTTGATGGTGCTGATAGTTATTGTAGTACTCATTAAAAGAAGTGTGGCGACTAGAATGCAGTGAATTTTGAAGCAACCAGTTGTCTAACACCTTTTCCTTTCGGATTTGTTTGTTTTCAGAATAGCAGTAGTTCTGTTTTTCCAGAAACCTTGACTATACTGGTGCAGGTTTCCTTTTCCCATGTGTTTCTTTACACGTGCTGCGTGTTTTCTTTCTGGTTTAGCTCTGCTGCTGCCATTTCATTTCAAACGCTTTTTGGTGAACCCAAGGAAAGGAAGCTTGATGCCAACAGTGTCATAAAGCTGAAACCAACAATTGTGAATGCACAGAATAAGCAGGCTGGGAAAATGAGGAAAAAAAATGCTTTCTTTTGATTTTGGACTGCAATCTTTTAGAACAGCCATATTAATAATTAGCCCCACATATGAACTTGATGGGATTCTTTTAATTACACAGGATGTACTTGAATCTGTACAATATTAAAGAAAATCTCTCAGACCTTACAAATTTTCATGGTCCAGCCACCAAAAGGATGCATAGATCAATGGCAAACAGCAACTCAATAAGCTGCATGAGAGAGCAAACTTAGAAGGGCTGTGAAAACAAAGAAAATAGATGAAGAAGGAACAAATAACTTAGTTATTCAAGAATGTAAAAACTTCTGTCCCTGAAGTTTTGATTAGTTCACTTACAAACATGTTGAAGAAGGGAAGGAGGAAGGTAGAGTAATTTATCAGTGAGGGTTGCTATTCCACACACAAGGGATTGCACTAAAAAAACCATGGAAGAGGTAATGAAAACATAAAACAAACAGGGATTAAAGTTAACATCACTGACAGATGAAGGAAGGTAAGTGAGGTAAACGAACCCATCTGATTTCTGCCCTAATGCAGTTAAAATGCTTTTGGAGAGATCCCTCATTTTTGGTGATCTTTCTCTACAGCATAGTGTCTGGCTTCTCCTCCAAGGAATTGGGGTGAAGGCTGCATTGGCAACTCACAGAGGTTTTGAGTCAAGGAAGATAGTTTAAACTTGATGCATATGAAGAAAGTTGCAAAATCAGCCTGAAAAGAGGGCAGAAATTATACTGAAAAAACGGAGAGTTTAAGATTCCCTTCTTAAATGAAGTGCGGTGTTCAGTGTTTCCCTCAGTTGATCAATATTTACCACATTTAACTCTTGTTTTCTCTATTATTCCATAATCAATAAAATGGAGGGGGAAAAAAAAGAGAAGAAAAGAGAAAGGGAAACAGGGAGAGAGGAGGAATAGTGTTACAAATTACCTGTTCAACCTTAATCTTGAATACTTTCCAAAAAATAAAAATGTAGTATGTTTCACCTAAAAATATTTTTCAAAATATTTTTCAGTTTTCTATTTTTCTGTGGAAAAATTATTAGCTTTCATACAATGTTGATCACCTTTCTGAGGAAGTGCATCTTTCTTTGTCATCATTACGTTTGCAAAAATGGTTCAAATGATTAAATAACGTGGGAGTCTTTCTGAAAACTTCTGCTTTATGAGTCACTGCTAATAATGTCTTTGCAATAGAGAATGTAATCTGCTTTGCCCTCAGTTCCTACAGAGATGTGACTTGTGTAATCTGCTTTCTGGAAGTTACAAATTAATAATTAGCTTTGCAGAAAACCAAAGAACAAAACACAATGAGCCAAAAAACAACCAACAACCTACAAAAAATCCCAAGTGTATTTTTGAGCACCAGATCTTCTGCTTGGGGTTTGTGAGGAGTGTATCTATACTAGTAGGAAATTGTGGTGGATTCAGAAATGATTTTGAACATGGGGTACTCCCGCTCCACTTGCCCTGCTTCCCACCTAGCTAACAGCCTGATGGCTGTAGAGTCGTGACTGTGGGTGATCTGAGGCCTGAGTAGCATGAAGCTCTATTGCTGGACATGTGCCTGTACAACACCCCGTGCTCCAAAAACCACATTTCAGACATGCCTCAGCTCTTGTACCTTAACTAGCTGGCTGTACACCCTTCACTGTGTGATTTACAGGCAGCCCCTGGGCTGGCAACACTGACAAACCAAGAGTGGGATGGGCACACATCTCAGATGGGATAGTCTGGGTGTTAATCCATGCTCTTCAATCCATGACAATGGCTGGCTGAGGACCTGCAAAAGAAAATGTTGCTCTGTGAAATGGGCAGTGCATGGACTGCAGAGTCAATAAAATCTGAAGTGTAGTCTTTTCCTCTTTTCCTCTTTTCCTCATTTCCCAAGGATGAAGCATAGCTGTAGAAGAGTGACTTATGTCCCAAGATCTACTGCCTTACTTTTTCATCTTCAGCCCTCAGTGTCACTGGGTTTGCTGTATTAGCCTACTGCTTTATTAGCACTGTAAATGTTCTTTCCTGTTCCTCTGTTACATTCACACTCTTCAGTGAAACCATTTCTTAATGTATAGGTGTGATAACTGAAAAGCCATCTTTCCTTTTTCTTTTTTTTTTCTTCCCTGGGATTGTTTCCTAAGTCCTAAGACTTGGTGTTTTAAGGGTCTTTGGAGGATCACACTTAGGATTTAATTGTAGAATCATAGACATGTGAAATTGGATATGACTTCACCTCCTGCATTAGCCCCTTTGGTCCCAGTGATAGTATTAATTGAGTTACACATTTGTGATGTCCACCCTGATGTCTGGTTGCAGTACCAGTAGTTCAGACAAGGATCAAATCGTATTTTTCTTCCAAGGAAGTATCATATAGATTTCCTACACATACTTTTGGAAAGATTGAAAATATATTAAACATGCAGCACATATTTTTATATTTTTTCATCCATCAATTTTATTCTTATTCAGTGTGAAAACTGTCAGGCTGATACTTAGATTAATCTTCCAGACTGCACACATCACCTGTAAATCACTCTGCTTCAACAGGGAAACCATTGGCTTGTGGAGCACTGAAGAGTATTTTTTATGGGCCGCCTTTTCCCTAGATGCAATAATCTGCCTGTCTCATCAGAGACACACTGACATGCACTGGTCAAGAAAGTCCTGCTGTGAGGCAGGGTGAGGACGGGAGCGCTCACTGTCTCTGCCAACTGACGAGGGACAAGGAGGTCTCACTTCCTGTTGTGGTGTCTGATTATGTGTAAAAGATCAAGCAAGGAGAAATGATAATTCACGTACCCCATGAAACTAGGAGAACCACAAGCTGATGACAAGCACAGCATATTTCCACCTGTTTACTTTCAAAGAATATTAGACAATGAATTAATGGATCTTCATATTTTGAAAAGATACAACTGTAACCCATACAACTTTGTAACCCATACAACTTTGATCCCCAAAGCTTCATCTCTTTGTACAGGAAAAACTCATCCTTTACAAAAGAGGAGTTGTTCCCATGCTTTAACTTTTTGTGTTTTCTTCTTTTAATTAATTTGAGAAGCTATTTCACAGTGTCAGCGCTTTCAGCTGGTGTTCACTGAGAGTCTGTTTCTATGTTATTAAAAAACACATGTCACTCAAGTAGCCCATCTATAATTTTATTCTCAGTGTTTACAGCCTGTAGAGATTTGTATACCCTTTATATTCATGGTCCTGCAACCACTTTCCAGTAAAATTCTCCAATTTCCATATCTGGCTCTGTCAATCTTCTCCAAGACCACTGATTTCCATGATGTTTGAGCTATTTCTTTTGCAGGAGAAAATACTTTCTGTGGTCATCTTGTGTGCTTGCTGTAGGATGTATTTGAGTACCAGATTTCATTTTTATTAAACATCATCACTAATATAAAACAGTTGTTATTTAGGTCCTTTTATTTAGTGGTGGAGGTCTGTAGAGGGATTGTTCCCAAAAGCCAACTAGGCAAATTTCCAATCTAACTATTCAAGCCGCATAGCAAAGTCAGGATCTCAGTGCATTGCTGGAAGAGAGGGACCATCTTCATGTCTGGGAATATCCTAATAGTTCAGTGACATATTTGACCCATCTGCTTTTATTCTACTGATTTTAGATCAAGGATTTGTGCGCAGTTATTGAAAACACTCAGAAATTTAGATTTACATATTAGTAATATCTGAGGCCACAAGTAACAAGACAGAATAAAAAACCAGCAAAGAATATGAGGAAAGAGATGTTGAATGAGCATGAGAACAAGAGTAGGTATTTGTTTCTCTGTTGGCACTTGGAGCTCATGAAGAAACCCTGGACAGGGTGTCACCAGAGGTGGGCTTGCCTGCTGCCGTTCAGCCAGATGATACTTGCCCTGGTGGAGAACCATGCTGAGAGAACATCTCCATTTCTTTTGTTCCTGAGCTCCATTAGATGCTGTGAGCCCCCAGCTGGTCCCCCCAGCATGGTGGGAATACCCAGCAATGGCAAAAGCATTCTCCAGCCACACCGTTCTCTTCCTTTGGAAGGTTTTGGTTTTCTCCTTACTCAGAATGATAAGAAAACTTTTCTGCTTATATTTTCTCGTAGGTAATTACCTCAGTTCACATATTTTTAAAAAAGTTAAATAACCACAGCCCTTTCTCCCTGGCTGTGATATGAAGACAAAGAACTCTTAAGGTTAAAAGCAGTGAAAAGGTCAGAGCAGAAACTAACTCAGATACTATTAGGGTGGGGTTTTGGATTTCTTTTTCTGATTAGAGTCTACATCAAAGACATCTTTAAATTAGTATTAGACTTCATTTGAATATCTTCCTGACAGGGGAACGAATGAAAGAAAGTGGTGAAAGGAGGAGATGGAGAAGCACTTCAGTGACAGGAAGGGGACAGAAACAAAAGGATGAGTATGAATTCAGAGATGGGAAAAGGGAGCAGAAAAGCAGAAGGAAAACAAAGTGGTTTTGCCACTGAACACCCATCCTTGTTGTATAGGTGAGAGAATTTTGCAGGGAAGGGTCACCTCCATGGACCAATGTGAGATCTTACAACAAAAAGGTAGGCAAAGGTGGGTGTCTCTGAATGCACAATGGTCCCCGCACAAGTAGAAAACACGTTTTTCCTCAGTTCTGTGTGTAAGCTGGGTATTCTCTGTGTAACACCCAAATATCCACAATAAATTGTCGTGGAGACTCTTGAGTCAAAAGAAGCATGTGGTTGTCATAAGAGAGGCTGGGATTTACATGGACTTGAAGAAACACCTTTGGGATTGGTTTGAAGGAAATGCTTAACAGAAGCAAGAGATGATCCTCTGGACTTCATGCTGTTTGAGAGGGGAAGCAAGGTTTTTCATGAAGCACATACTCAGCAAAAGAAAAATGGATTTGGATTACTCCTGATCTTAGTATGAAGGATTTTTTGCTCAGTGAGGTTGTTTTGGATGGTCATGATGAGCTCACAATTGAGTTTACTACTGAGCTCTGGGAGGACAGGTAATAAGACAGGGCTAGGAGAAGTAAGTCAGGTTTGGCCTGCAGGGGCTGTGCTCATACATCTGCACATTCATACATGTGCACAGACACACACACAGTCACAAAAAACAGTGGGGGTCAGCTGAGGGTGATGCAAGAGCATGCAGAGGCTCCAGGGCTGGGGGTGAAGTTCAGCTGAGGTGGATTTGCTGGGGCAGGGTGTGTGCTTAGAGCATACGTGCTGCCACCATGAATATTTATTGAATCAACCCCCTCATACCTAGGCGTGCTGGCAATCATCCTCTCTAGATCCACAATTTACACCCTCCTGCCACTGACTGCACATGAGCTGAGACCCCATTTGGCAAATTTCTTTTGAAATTTTGATTTATATGCTCCTAAAAAATCTTTATTACACTTCTCCCTTCCAGACAATTTACTTTGTTCAATATGTTTGGTTGTTAGGTTGAGCTTTTTTTAAGTTTAATTCCTACTTTCCATTTTTCAGTATTTATTATGCCACATTCCCATGGGGCTGTGAGTGGCAGGTGGGTCACAATATACATAACTGATAGGCCCATCTGTCTTCCTTTCACTGCCTGCTACCCCCTTCTTTGTCTCTTTCTTTCTTTTTCTTTATCTTTCTTTCTTTCTTTCTTTCTTTCTTTCTTTCTTTCTTTCTTTCTTTTCCATTCTTTTTCTTTCCTTTTCTTTCTCCCTCTCTCTTTCTTTCTTTGCATGTGTCATAAACTGCCAACGATAGGTGCAGTCCTGTGTGAGGACTGACAGACAGGTAGCAGCACCGAGAGAAGGCTATCAGTAAATGAAGGGGATTTAGTCACTTCACAGTAGGTTATGAAAGCAGATCATTTTATAATGGCTTGCATTATTCCCCCTCAATATTTACAATTTTTATGTTCTATGAGACACAGATTCAAACAGAAATAGAACTGTGCTTTTGAGAAAAATGAGAGAACCATCTTGATTTTCAGTTCCTCTTTTAGTTCTTTACCTTGGTTCTTTATCCTTCAGCACAAGAGTTCCTGCTTTTCTTAGGCTCCCTAGTACCTAAGGATTTCTGTGCTGGGGAAAAAAAATAGATGCTAATACACTCTGAAAAAGCAATCAGCCTCTGAAAAACAGTCCGCCTGGCTTCTGTTCTCAGTAATGCTTCCCACCTGAGATTTTGGGAACTCTCAGCTTGGTTATGTGCCTGCTTTTTAATTTTAGTAAAGGAAAAGTGAAAGTTCAAAGCGCTGCAAGAGCTGCTGCTCGTGGTGGAATGCAAGTGAGAGCTGGCAGGGACCAGGGGCCAGCCAGGTACCGAGGGCCCTGATCCCGCAGCCCACCAGGCACGTGGGGTGCCCTGTGTGGCACTGTGGCCCCGGAGTGTGACAGACTGTCAAGCTCCCCGTAAGGAAAACACAGCAAACTGCTCCCATCCTGCCAGGCCAGATGCTTGTGAGGTGTGCAGTGGCAAGGTGACCTGGAGATCTGTGTTTCCCAGCATCAGTACGAGAAACCAAGGGATGGCAGGCAGTACGGTTGGGTGGGAATCTGGCCTCTGAGGCTCTGAACCTCTATCCAGCACTCTGTGAAGGTGCTGAATCAATGGGATGATGATCAAATACTGCAAGAGACAGTGCTGGGGCAACGCTTACTATCCACAGCTGAATGGCAGAGGGCCATTTCTCACACTCTTCTTTTTTCTCTGTATATTTTGCTTTGTGGCACTTTCCACACACTTTTTCTTACCTTGCTCTTGGTTTTAACTTGGATTGTTTACTGCTGTTTTACTCAGCAGCACCCAAAAACTGAAAATGGAGTCATCCCACATTTTTTCAGCTCATACTTAAAAAAAAAATAGGCAACAAAAAAATCCAGCGGCCTGTCTTTAACCTTTGGTAACCCTGACATTCTTTGCACTAAAGTGTCTGATATTAAAGCAGATTGCTTTCATGCCTACATAAGTAATATCATATGCTTCACATCAGCCTATGCTCAGGCTAGCTGAATTCCCACTGTATTATTGCCTGTGAATGTACACTCCATGCATACTAATAGTGGTCTATCTGAACCAGCTTGCCTTTCAACTTTTTGAAAAGGAGTTTTATTGGTTTGTTGGATAACTATGGCAGAGGAATATAATTTAATGAATGATGGTAATGCTTGTGTCTATTAGTGCTTGGCAAGTTGCACCAGAGAGGTAGAGCTGAGAAGAGAAACAGCCTCAAAAGCCTGCTAGAATTACTGAAGAAATAATGTCCTTCCTCCCCCACAGCTGCTAACCAAGATCATGCCCGATCTTGGTGTAGCTAAAGAAGCACTTAAGAGGACTTCTAATTTTTTTTTGTAAGCAATGTTTTTGGACATTTATATTTTTTTTCTGTTGGGTTTTTTTTTCCCCTTTAGACAGTAGGTGTTAAAAGGAAATCCATCAGAAAGAAGAACTTTAAGCCAGTATGATTTACTGGTATTGTCAGGTGGTCCATATTTGTGAGAGAATTCTTTTCAGGCCTGCCAGTGTTGCCTCTCAGCTCTTCATCCTGCTCCAAACACTTCTTCTTGAGATCTATCTGTTTCTGACTTGCTTTAATATGCACTTTCCAGTGTTAGAATGTGCTCTGTTTTATAGGAGACATAGTCCAGGTTTCCGTAATGTGGAGCAATAGTCTTGTACATAAATACAGAACCTGGCCTTATGCTGTTGTGGGATTCTCTGTCTTCTAAAAGCCTGGGCATGCTGACTGTAATCTTACAACCCTTCTTCTGGGGAGCTTCAAGATAGTTTTGTTTTTGTCCCAGTATCCAAACCCAAGTGATTTTCTCACATTGGAGGTTCACTGACAAGTAAAATGAGTCCCTCTCTCCCACTGAGCACATCACACCACATGTGTGTAAGATGTTGTGTGAAAATGCCTCCCTTTTAGCCTTCTTTTTGTATACAGGCCTTGTGTTAAATTCCATAGTTCACTACTAACTTGGCAGCCTTCATCTAGGCTATCTGCATATATATATGTGTGTGTGTGTGTTTATTATATACATAAATCTTGGCAAAAATTTTTTCTGCTGCAGATACAAGTTCCCTTGTTAGAACAAGGGAGGTGTAAGGGGTTGGATCAAATGTTCCCCTAGGCCCTCTCTTAGGCAGCAGACAGCAACAACTTTCTTGGGAAAAGATGCAGAAGTAGGGCAATCAGAACAATAATTTTCCTCACATTTTTCCAAAGTTCCAGCAATATGTGGCTCTTGGGCTTCTTTGACAAGGGTCATCTCAATCTGTGTCTACCAGTGGACTTATTGTCCATAAATTATCAAATTCTTTTTTTAACTTATTCATAGGTTTAAGGCTACTTTGTTATCACAGTCACTAAGTAGGGGAAAAAAACAACCATTGAAGAATAAAATATTACTGCAGTATCTCAGAGTCTAGCCTTGGGTCACTCAGTATATGGATGTGCTGACCACAAAAGAATGCATCCAACTCTTGATTCCGAGTGTAAACCACAGGCAAAAGGTCTGTGTTATCAGCTCAAGTAAGTATCTTACTCACTTCCTTGCCTTCTTTTCACTCGAGTGTCACAGATGCCGTACTAGAGGTAGAATATTAGCTTTGTTTGATAAATTTCAGGTCCAATATTGTTTGTTGTGGTGGCCTTTTAAGAATTGAAAGACATTGGTGAGGGAGGGGGAAGAGATGGTAGATGAATGGGCCATGAGGCTGCTTTCTGATGTTGAAAAAGGAGCGAGTGCAAATTTTTTTTTGTTTCCTTTACATGAGTCAAATGCTAGCTGCTCTTCATTCTGTGCTGAAGTTTCTATTGTGTAAGTAATCATATGGGCATATTTAAGTACTGGGCTTTTTTGAGTTAAATCCCATTCAGACTGTTATGACTGTGTTTAATCTTTGAAAGACGGGTGGGGAGGGGGAAATCTGTTCTTCAAAAAAGAATCCTTTTTATATTGAAAACTATAGGATTCTTATCTTTGATCTAAGTAAGCACAACTGTACCATGTCAGCAGCATATTAGTGCCAATGCATGTGTGTTGTACTTTTTAAATGCTGTTTCAACATGTGTCATTGGATCTATGTTCCTACAGGCTCACAACAACCTGCACCCTGGTAACTACATGTTGATTGAAGCACCCTTATGAAAAAAAGATATAAATGTTTGTGGTTAAGGTGATAACCCTTTTGTTTTCTCTGTAATCCATCACAGGGCTTGTCAGCCCTGACAGCTCGAGTGGATTTTTTTGAACACCTCTTTATCTGACAGCTTCATGCATCATAAAGCAGCAAATAGAATTAGATCAAAGTCTAAGAGTCACTGTAGGCTTCGTAAGGTATGCAATCCTGTTTGTATCTTTATCCAGGCTCTGACAGTTCATTTTAACTGGCAACAGGGGGAAGGAGGGAGAAGGAGGAAAGTTTCTTTTTCTTTTAAGAAGGTACAGTAGTGCTGCATTTTTAAACGTCCACGGCTTTCACACATCATTTCCCCTTGACATCTGTGATTCCCTGTGTACTGTAGCATACTACATATATTTTTCAGAATGCTCAACAACAGCAGTCACATTCTCAAAGCAAAGGCTTAACCAGTGTATCAGGCCATGTACCCATATGCTTTAATAATCCTGACTTTTGTTTAATATCAATAGCAGAGATTGACAGAGCTCACTTTAAACAATGGAATATTGTCCATCTGGTTCATGCCAGATTCTGCGAATTACTGTGATGGATAACACATTAACACATTCACCAAGTGTCCACCCTAAACTCCCAGGATCTAACCAGCATTTACTTATTAAATAAACAACATAAGGAGAGGAGAGGAGAGGAGAGGAGAGGAGAGAAGAGAAGAGAAGAGAAGAGAAGAGAAGAGAAGAGAAGAGAAGAGAAGAGAAGAGAAGAGAAGAGAAGAGAAGAGAAGAGAAGAGAAGAGAAGAGAAGAGAAGAGAAGAGAAGAGAAGAGAAGAGAAGAGAAGAGAAGAGAAGAGAAGAGAAGAGAAGAGAAGAGAAGAGAAGAGAAGAGAAGAGAAGAGAAGAGAAGAGAAGAGAAGAGAAGAGAAGAGAAGAGAAGAGAAGAGAAGAGAAGAGAAGAGAAGAGAAGAGAAGAGAAGAGAAGAGAAGAGAAGAGAAGAGAAGAGAAGAGAAGAGAAGAGAAGAGAAGAGAAGAGAAGAGAAGAGAAGAGAAGAGAAGAGAAGAGAAGAGAAGAGAAGAGAAGAGAAGAGAAGAGAAGAGAAGAGAAGAGAAGAGAAGAGAAGAGAAGAGAAGAGAAGAGAAGAGAAGAGAAGAGAAGAGAAGAGAAGAGAAGAGAAGAGAAGAGAAGAGAAGAGAAGAGAAGAGAAGAGAAGAGAAGAGAAGAGAAGAGAAGAGAAGAGAAGAGAAGAGAAGAGAAGAGAAGAGAAGAGAAGAGAAGAGAAGAGAAGAGAAGAGAAGAGAAGAGAAGAGAAGAGAAGAGAAGAGAAGAGAAAAAATAAAAAAGCAAAGCCTACTTTGGCAAAAATCTCAAGGGAACAAACCAAACCTGTGATATGAGAAAAAATGAATGTCTAAAGTGACTTTATTTGTTCTTTGTTGGTGTATCTTGTTTTTCAAAACTGCTGATAAATAAAACTGACTCTTTATGAATAATATAGGCAAACCCAAGGATTTATACCAAAGGTTTTAGAGATGCCATAATACTTGGAAGTCTGTGGTGGAAGAGAGTGGATCAGTTTTCTGGTCTTTTTAGTCAGACGTATGTGATGAATAAATAATAAATTAGGTAGTCTCGTTTTCTTCCATCTGAGACCTGAACCTGAATGTTCTTTCTTTCATCATACCATTTTCTGAAATGCCATATTAACATGGAAATTATGGGCTGTATTTTTTTGATGAAGCATGGAAACCATCTCCAAACACAATGATCCCATGAAGGGGAGAAGCAAGACCAGGCAGATGCTGCCTTTGGCACAGCATAGAAAGATGTGCTGGGTTTGTAATACAAGATCCTGTGCAGAAGCTGCTCTGAGGCTGCTTTTTAGGGAGGAAAGGGTCAAAGGGGGAGATGCTGCTCCCCCTGCCTCTTTCCCCTTTGAAGACAATAACTTTCAGAGAGGGTGTTCATGCTGCCACGGCAGGTGCCATCCTCCTGCCTCTGCTCCTTCATGTCATCTATGTGCAGGAGGTGCTGCAGAGGTTCAGGGAAAGTGCTTGTGAGAGCTTCTTCCTCTGACTTCTGCCACAGCCATGTAGCCAGAGTAGAGAAGAATTAGGGGAACAGCATGGGGAGGTGAGTAGAGCAACTATGGCACTAGGGAACCGTGCTTCCTCCTCTCCCACTGTGCAGCAGCATAGCTGGATACAGAGAGAGACCAGTCTTCTGGGTCCCTTCCTGCCCAGAATATTCTATGATCTTATGACCAGCCAGCACTCTCTCCTCCCAGCAAGCTGCACTGTCTCTGTATTTTAGTGCAGCCCAGCAAGCTCTATCAGATGTCTCAGTGCTGTGTCCCTTGTGCATTCAAGCCCTTCCTTCTGGCAAGACCTGAAAGAAAACCTGGGGTCACCACCTGGCCTTACCGAAACAAGTGTTGCCATATGGTTTTGCCAAGGAGGACTGACCTTTTGTCAGTCTGTTTTTCTGTCAGCTGCTCCTTCCTACAATTTTTTAGCAATTCTAGAAGTCAAACTCTAGAAAAGTAGGGAAGGCTCTTTCAAAGAAGAGCAGGAGGTTGCTGACTAACCTGAACCAAAAAGAGTCTGTGCATTGAACAAAATGTCCTCTGGGCTCCTACAATTCCACATATTTGTCTGGTATTGGAGCAGCCATTTCCATTGGTGGTTAGAGGCTAACAAGGCTTCTCTTATGACCAGTCCCAGACTGGTGTAAGCAGGAAAGCTTTCTTTTGAGAACCCATAACTATTTCTGCCATATTGTGGGAGACTATGGGAAACTAGTGCCCCAGAAACTCTGTGCACAAAGGGTATCTCGCAGCTTTTCTGTGTAAAGTGCCTACACCTCTTACATGTCAGACAGGAGAAACCATTCAATTAAACGATCCTCATGTAGGTGCCTGAATCCTCCTGGTGCTGTCCTGTGGCACAGGGGAAGCAGAGCAGGACAGAAATAGGATGGCACCTGAAACTTCTGAGGTGGTCCCTGACCAGGTGGCATAGACCCTGACTCTCTGCAAGGCCTAATTGAACAGCAAGGAGCTGAAAACATTCGCTAAAATGTCTCCTGCTGGTCCAGCAGAGCTTCACCTAATCTGACATCTGCATTTTAAATTACTCTACATGAACTTAAAGTCTACCTCAAACAGCTGAGGACCACATGCATTACAGCTACTGCCATAGCTCCTTAGTGGAAGGCCACAGACACCATCTCCCTTGAGGATTTTTCACTACAGTCACTGTCGGGGTGCAACCGTTTGAGGTGACTTCACCGAGATGATGAGGCCAGCAGGAATGAGTGGCCACCTAGATCCACCAGACCTAGCATCAGCCCCCAGTGTCTCTCCTGCTTCAATGTCCATGAGCAAATTGTCTGAAAACTCTTGTCGCTGGTGTGTTTTACCTCCCTGCCTCGACCCAACCAAGCCAGTTGATATACCCCCAGGAATCAAGGAGCAAGGTGGCCAATGCACTCACTTTTTTTGACCATAGGGAACAGTTATGATTGAACTGTTATGGCCTTAATCATAAACAACAACTGCTAAAGAACTTTGTCAGTGATTTTTCCAGAAGTTCATCATTCCCTGAGTTTACACTGAAAAATTTTAAGCCTGTGTGTAGGCTGCGAAACTTGCAGCTCTTCACATCTTACTTTAAAAGGCCCCTAGGAACACAAGAAATGCCAAGGGGGAAATTTTTAACTGTTTCTGACTCTTTTAAGTAATATTAACTCAAATTAATTAACAGACTTGCCTTTGCTTTACAAAAATGAGTTTAAACTCATAGAGTAGGCACTGAGGCCATGGGAAGGATGCCCTCAGTGTTAACGAGACATGACCAATAGCACCTCCAGCCTGTGCATATGAAAGCCCTTCAAAAATCAATATTTCCAGTCCTGTGGAATACTTAGACTTTCATCTTAGTAGAGTAGGTCCCAGTGGAAATATTTGGGAATAGTGGGGGAAAAATGAAGATAAATACTCTTTCTATACAGTTTCAAACATTAGTTTTCTTATGCTCAGAGTGTGTTAAAATATAAGCCTTTCCATGGGTCTTCTACCTCCTGCAAAATCTCTTTTAACTTTTATTTGTTATTTAAAAAGCCACAGGGTATATTCTCTTCTTAATACATAGGGATTTACGTGTGAAACTCCCTGTGCATCGAGGTGATAATATACCCCTTAATTGGAAGCTGTTTAATGTTCTCGATTTAACATTTTAATAGAAAAGTTACAAGCAGTCTGGCTGTGAGTGCAGCACTATTAAAATTCCCAGCCAGGACAGTAGTGTTTTTTTCTTTAAGTGGCTTTTTATTTGCTAAAATTCATTGCAGCTTTCATTGAAAGTTGGGGCCACTTTTAAGCTTCACTCTACACTATGAAAAAGAAAATGGAGACGTTTAAAGCAAGCCTACGTTTCAAATAAAAGTAGAACTTAAAAGCATCTTTGACGTGTGTCCCTCTATGGGTTGTGTTTGCTTGGTTCACTCAGCACCGAGGAAACTTTATTGAGTGTCTTATTGAGCAGGCACAGTAGGAGGAGCGTTACCCTCTGAGATCTCCAGGACCACTTATGGGGCTTTATGGAGTTTATTTACTTTCATGTTTTCATATGAGAACAGAGACAACATGGGATCTCTAAAGCTTGGATCTTACAGCTACTATGCTGCACAAAGCAAGTGATGCACAAATGGGGTCCGAAGTTTAGCCCTGTGACTAGCGTGTGGTTCACAATGTTGCAGGTTTTTGGGGGGTTTTTTTAAACACCACTGAGAGGCAGGAAAATACCTTCAGTGTCATGTTAAAAGCACAGACAGATATAGGGCCATATTCATAAAAGGATTAAAAGACTCATGTATAACTTCTGCCCTAAAGCCTCAGAATGCAATTCTGAACTCTCCTTTCTCTTCCAGTCTCTAGAAGTGCCCCATGACCTCAGGTATCCATGTTTTTACAACAAACTTCTTGAGATGCTAAAGCTTTCTTCTGCCAGTGCCCTCAGTCCTCTGAGCAGCTCTGCACACGGCTCCCATCTAAGTCCAATTTGCTTTGTTACAAGGATATGTCTGTAGCTGTGAACCTTATGATATGTTTTTTGGAAACCTTATGGGTATTCTGGCATCAAAACATCAGTCTGCCCAAAGCAGGTTAGTGATACAGAGAAGCAGGAGTAAATTTTCAGTGGCTAAATAAAGGCTGAGCGTATTCCCTATGGGTAAATGATGTCTGAGTTTGTTGCTTTATCTGTTTTATTTTGAGGTATGTGAAACTTTCAGCAAACAAGTCTGTGTGTATGCATGAAAATGTAGTTTGCATTTGTATATTCCTGAATCAGACTACTTCTCCATGCCTTTTCACTTCTCACATGTTTTGCACTACAGAGAGATGTGTGGGTAAAACAGAGTTTACTCTGCTGAACATGTACTCCTTTAAGGAAAAATCCTGCCTATTTTTCTGTCAGCCCATAAATCCTTAGCTGCAGGAGGGAAGCATGCTGATGTTGAGGATGAGAGTTTCTGTACAGGAGCAGAGTATCTTTAGTGCAGGAGGGTGGATGTGAGGTGGGAGAAACAACTGGCCTAGATCATGTACCTGCCCTGGGCACAACTCTTTCCTTCCTGGGGACAGCACCGGCTTCTGCAGAGCAGCTCTGCCAGGATGTGGAACTGCTCACAGTGTATAGCTGGTGTCCGCACAGATAGACTGGGCTACATGTCTGCTGCAAATCTAGACATCCATTCTCTTTTGGGGTGGGAATGAGTTCAGGCTGGCTTTCTAAAGCTCTATTTTAATGGATTTATGCTTATTAGCCCATCAGAGAGGGCTCATGAGAGGGAGAAACTACTTATATCAATACATCATGTAACTGAATATATCATCACACCATACCAGACTGTGATAGAATTTCTGGGCAGATTTCAGCTTGATGCACGATCTTCCAGGAGTGTTGATGACCTGCCTGAAAGGACGATTGGTCCCCACCACCGTTCACTCCTTGTCTTCTTGCTGAGAAACCGACCAGAAAGAAGCTGAAGTCAGACTTGTTAGTGTACTTTAGTGATGTGGCCACTGGGAATGGCACTTAGGCAGCTACTCACTTTACAAAGGGTTTAATAGCCTTTAGATGGTATCAACTTTTTAGTTGTTCCTCATCTGCGCTGGAACTGAACCAGCATCCTGTTGGCTGAAATATTTTGTATCCCCATTAAAAAATATTTTACTGGCCTTCTCTACTTAAAATACATCAAACAATTTCCGTTTCTGTTTGGTTTTCTGCTCAAATATGGAAGCTAAAAGTAGTCCTGGTAGAGGGTGGCTTAAACTACCAAAAAACGCAGAGACACAAAGCCGAGGGTTGTTGGAGGCCTTTCAGAGGCAGGATGGAGAGAACAGTGCACAGCAAGAGCTCAAAGCCTGAAAAACAGAAACGCCTAGAGAGGCTTAAGTCCCTCCACTCTACCACATAGCTGAAAAGTCTCATTATCGTTTGTGGAGAAAGAAAACCTTTCTCTTTTCTTCCCTGCCTTCACTCCACACTTATAGCAAGAGTCACAGAGCTATTATCTAAATGAGGGGATCACAGAAATGTGTATTTTTGGTGAGAACTTAGTGCTGAATGTGGCATTCCTGAAAAGGTCACTGCTGGCCATTTCATTAGGAAATTTGAACAATCAAAAACTGTGCAAAAATTAGGTTTTCACATACATTAACTCCATGCTATTTCTCCCGATTCTTTTTTAAAAGAAAGATATGGTCTCAGAAGAAATAGATTTTTCTGCAACATACAGTATATATTGTCTTTCAGTACAGCTTCCGACTAAAATTTATCTCTTTCTAAATGCAGACTAAATGAATAGTGTAGAACTAATATATTTTGTGCCAAGAAAATAAATGGGCACAGTGCTAGACGCTTAAGAGTGTCACTAATTATTCACGTGATTTGTGGCATCCCTTCTTAACAAAGGTATGGGGGCTATAACTGGGGAAATCTTTTACATTTCTCTCTTGGCAAACAGGCAGTGAGGAACTCAGCGGGCTCACAAACAGGCCCAACTCTCTTAATTTCAGTACACCCAGAACGCTATTCCAGCTCCCAAAAATACTCTAGTACATCCAGTGTTTGTGCACTGAGGACAAACCGGAAGGCTTGGGCGTTCCTGTATGGCAACCAAGGGATTTTTCTTTCTTTTTTTTCACCTTTTTTTTTTTGGCGTGTACTTTGCAAACCAGAATTGTGTAAGGCCGATCCCACTTTTAGCTTCCATACCATGGATGCAAAGGCATACCCAGAAGAGTTTTTTTTAGTGGGCAGCAAATAGTTTCCAACCGCACAGCTCTGAATCCGGCATGGTGTGTCTGCAGCGTCTGACAAACGCAAGTGGACGTACAGGGGTTTCCATGGTTTTGCGAAGAAATGAGGCCTTTCTCTTCCTTCCGCCCTGCCCTTTCTCTTTCTTTTTGGCTCTTCTTGGGCAGTGTTTAAATGAACAAAGGAGAGGAAAGAAACGACGGGAGGTATAGATGTTGTGGAAAAGTGTCATGTTGGCGAGAGGTATTTTTTTAACCTTCGGAAGTTACCGGAGAGCATGAGATTACCACATGAGGTTCATTGAGATAAAAGTCTAAAACATTGTGCCTATGTGACTTCTCATAAAGGAGAAGCAGCTTTTCATATCCACAGAAAAATACACTGGCACACCAGGGGACAGAATCACTGGTGATGATCACAGAAACAAAAATTAACGTAAAAAATTGTAAATAAAATGTCACCTTGTTTAGCCCCAAGCTAACACTTTCATTTTCTGGGTAGGTTATAATTTTAGTTTGGTTTTATGACAGACCTTGATGAACGTACCGAGTTTTGTCATTGTTAGTATTTTTTTGAAAAGAAAAAACTGTCCTGGATAGCCTATATTTTAGAATTGTTTTTCTCTTGAGGTAGTTGTTTTATTTTTGTGATAGTCTGTAGATTTCTTCCACGTACTGTTACCAGCACAGTCTCCAAAATTAAAGTCTAGGTGGCCAAAACTAGCTGAGTGATAGCAGCTTAAGATATTTTTGCCCTTTCTCTTAAGTGTGTCTGGGCAGTGTAAATTCATATATTTTAAGGGGGGAGCAGTGTTTTTCACTTTCTCTGTATTTCCACTGTAAGTACAGGAGGTCATCAGCTACTGTCAAAAGAAACCAGAGTTAGTAGGAATACAGTTATGCTTTTGTCTGTTATTAGACAAAAAATATGTTTGGCACCAGCATAATCAAATGGAGTGTGTTCATTTCTGTAAAGCATTTAAAATGTATTACCAGAAAAATAACTGGTGTCTGTGGAAATGCAACACATATTTAGATATTTGAGTGAAAACATACTGGAAGACAAAGAAGAAACTCCACCTTTAAAGCCAGCCTGCTCAGCAAAGACCTTCAGAGGGT
This sequence comes from Dicrurus megarhynchus, assembly GCA_013399195.1. NCBI lineage: Eukaryota > Metazoa > Chordata > Aves > Passeriformes > Dicruridae > Dicrurus > Dicrurus megarhynchus. Next base: position 111,310 of record VXAD01006092.1, read on the forward strand.
TCCTAAACTGGAGCCAGAGAAAAGCATCTCAAGTGGTGAGGGGGATCCAAATTGGGTCCCAAAGGGGTATGAACACAGAAGGAGTAAGTAGGCTGAATACTGTTATGTCAAAGATCCTGAAAATGATTCAAATTTTGCAAACTCTTGGGGAAAAGTGCAAGTTAGATTGAAAATGCTTAAATGAGCAGCGGTAAGATTAATTTGGACTCAGAGTCACCAATTAGAAAACCTCTCTCTTGTTAAACACCAACCTCTTAATTAGACAATCTTGCCTTTTTGTTTTCTAGCATCAACAAAATGGATACATTAGTGTCATATGAAGCTGCCTTAGGAGGATTAGCTAAAGGAAACTACATATAAAACTTCACCTTTTAATTAACTTTTAATGAATTCCTCTCACAAGAGAAAGCAGTCACAGAGGGATTCCAAGATTCAGGAATTACCTAAGGTCTACAACAGATTTTGGGAAAAAAAGGCCAACCCATCAGAATCTTTGCTCCACATCTATTTCAGCTTCACTCATAGCTTGAGCAGTGGAGTCATTGTGGGATATTTAATAGGAAGAAAAGCTTAAAAAGTTAGATGTGTAACTAATTATATAAACATGCCATCTTTGTTTTTGTCAGTTTCGGTTACTGGGAAGCATATTTTCCTTATTTAGTGTTGGCTTTGTGCAGTTATAATAAGCCAAAGGAAAAAAAAAGAAAGAGAAACAGTGAGGGAGGGAGGGAGCTAAGAGATTGCGGACACTGGCGGGATGCTCTGGCTACTGGCAGCCGGGCCGGGCCATCCCCACAGTCATGGCATTCCCTGAGCACAGCCATCAGATGGAGGTGAGGATCTCTAGCTCGGTGAGTAATTACACTTGGCATTTGCTGTCAGGAAGACAACTTTGGTACTGAGACTGGAGATCATTAGGAATGAAACATCAAATGCTGGAAAACAAATGGAGGCTTAATCTTCAATGAAAGAGAACATCAGGAAAACATGGCTTTCATGGTTTTGGGTACCTGGTGTGCTGGGAACTGGCAGAATTTTACCTGAGTTGCATTCCCTGTCCCTCAGACCCATGGTGCTCTGAAGCTGCTGTAAAAGGCAGCAATCCTCTCCTGCTGTGTAAGGAGTAAGCAGGCAGCAGGGCCGAATTTGTCACAATTCCATGTGCATCCAGCTTTTCTTGAAATCAGAGGCAGACCTAGACACACACTGGATTTGGCCCACTGCTTTTAATTTAAGGCATCTTGGCAGTAGGATGCAGGATGGGAATAAATCCCCTCCATCCCATGGACTGCACATATGACACCACATCCTGGGGCTCCAGTGTCCCAGGGCCCTCCTCTTGTCACCTACACCCCATGTCTCTGGAAAGAGGGACTTTGCAGCTGGGCAGTGTGGAGTCACACCCCCACTATGAGAACTGGTTCAGTGCAGTCAGATCAGAAGCAAACAAACTCAGAGGAAATGGTGGTGTTCCTCAAAACCCACCCGGTTTCAGGGGACCCTGCCCTTGCTGTTTGCCTGCCCTCCTCTAGTTGCTTTCTGTAAACATTTGCTCGCACACATTTTTGTCAGCACAATAGCCTTTCTTACAGTGAACTTCCGCATGAGCAGCCAAGACAAAAGCATCTGTGAGCAAACTGAAATATTAATTGTTGCCTTTTGCTTGGCTGAGTGTTCGCCTTCCAACATTTGTCTTTGTGACACTCAGGGACTGCTCAGAGCTGTGGGATGTCCTTCTGCAGCCCGCCCCGGGCTGGGCGATGCCCACCAGTGAGACCTCCTTCCCAGCCACTTGGCTGCTGCCTTGGCAGCAGCCCCCAAGCTGACGAATTTTGGGGTCCCTTGGCAAGCCCACATGGCTTTAGGCTGGCTGCTGTGCTTGGCAGCTGTGTCTTCACTCTCTTCACCCACCACAGCCAGACCACCTGAGAGATGGGTAAATGGGACCCTAGAAAAAGATTGCCCTGCAGCTTGCAGGGAGTGCCCAGGGTGCATCCACAAGGGGCCCCAGCAGAGGGGTTCTCCTAAGCCCCACCAGTGCTAGTGGTTATTACATCCTAGAAGGGATGGCTGGAGGCATGCTGGGTCTCCACAAGCCCTGCACCTCTCTTAGGTCTGGACCCTTGTGTCATACACCTCCCTATCCTCATATCCCCATTATTAGGTTAGGACTTTAGGGGGTCACTTTATCTGGAGCCTCAGGTATTTATGGGCTCTTGCTAAATACCCAGAAAGCTTGTGACTGGTGTGAACACCTCTTTCAACTCTACAAGGGACTCAGCATACAGTCTGCTGCCAAGCTGTTTTCCTTTCACTCCAAATCCACTTGCTGTGAAGCGTCCTCGTCCCAACTTAATTGTTCATTTCATCCCTCTCATCCCCAGGTGGGGCTCCTCATTCACTCATTGAAGATTTTATCAGCTATTAATTATACATTGATTCTGTTAAGCTCATGATCCCTGTCACATTATCAGCTTTCAAGGGAGACAGTACATGACACGCTGTGAACGCTGATGACAAGCTGGGTGAGAAGCCATGGAGGTGTTGCTCCAAGACGGGTCTGTGCTTTTGCGATGACCACCCCCAAACACAGATCCTTGGGACCCTCTTCCAGCCCACCACCCACTCAAGTAGATCTGGACTCATGTGACCAACATGTTCATGTCTCACACATAATTCACACATAATCAAATTGTGAGCAGTCTAAGCAAGCAGTTTGCAGTCCTAGGCTGAATAACCTTCATTATTCAAAAAAACATGCAAAAAGGAATATTTCAGAGAATAAACAAGTCACAAGCAGGAAAAAAGGTGCCTGTATTTGTTAGATAATTTATTCTCAATGAATAATTCAACCATTTCTAATAATAATAATTTATTATTTATAATATACACACTGACATAGGTGTACACGGTGCTTCAATAAAGGTAATTACAATAATTTTGCATGAACTTATTAGATTAATGAGATAAGCACAAAATGTAGTTTTTCTGCTCACTGTGTTACAGAAATCATTTTTGCAACACATAGCGGGCTCAGAGGTGTTTATCCAAAATTTTACATAGGTTCTCTACAGCTCTCAGTGGTATAATACAACTTTAAATAATTTTTTTAAATGCCTCCCTTGACACATCTTAGATATCAATTCTAATATTTGCCTCCTTTAAGTGCTTTCTGGCAGAATCATTCAAATTGATAGCCTATCTTTCTGTAGGTTGCATATTTAATCAGAATGGAATAACAGCCCCTGATAAAGACACAAATTAGACCTGATTTTACAAATTATTTTTGTAGGATTCAGTGTTCATTTTGCTTAAAACAGAAAACAAATAGTATGCCTTCAAAATGGAGGCTTAATAGAAACTAAAATATGAAGACTTCTATTTAAAAAAATCATATCTAAAAAAGAAGCTTGGAATATCCAGTGCACAAATGTTTAAAAATTATGCAAAACCTGAGGTTTACTTGTATCTTTAAGTGATTTTCACCCATTTATTTAAAAAAAAAAAAAACCACTTGGATTTTTTTCTGCCTGGTTCAATCTGAATATTACACAGGATTTTGCAGAGTAGCAAAATGAGACATGAACTGAAAAGGTCTTTGGAACTTTTTTCCATGGCACAGTTCATTCCATGCTCCAAGAGATGCTCTGGATATTTCAGAGAAAGAAGGCCTATTATCTCTTTTCAGAGCTCAGTGCATTTCACCTAAAATGTGCTGGCAATGTGCTGTCAAGAAGATCAGTTGCATATTGTTTCTCCTGTTTTGCCAAGCACTTGTACAGTCACAGAATTTCCACGGAACAGTCCTCATAAAAATCATGGTTTATTTGTAAGGACAGTATTCCTTGTAATGACCTCTGCAAAATGTACAATCCCCAGCAACATGCCTAGCAGGAGGATTCCTAACTTAGCCTCTCGCTCTGTGGAGCTCTGAAGCTTGTGCTCGCTTTCAGAATGAAAACAGGCACATTGAAGTCGGTGAGATAACTCATGTGCTTACACATTTAATGCATGCTTACATACTGCTGTGAATCAGCCTCGGCAATGTTAAAGAATTCCTTAAACAAACTTCGGAAAAAAGGGATTTTTTTTTCAATTGCAAAATTGCACAGCATTGGGGATTTTTTAAAAACTCTTCTAGAAAAAATATTTACTTTTTATATGAAAATGCTCATATTTTTTTGATTTGGCTTCAGTGCTTTAAAAAGTGACAACAAACACATATATATTTAGCTCTTATTAATTATGGGGAGGGAAAATTTAATTTCCTGACTGTGTTTCCCATGTACACACGAGCCCCATGAGTTAGTGGCAACCTCTGTAGCTGCTCGGGGGAAGCTGTTAACTACACACACAGCACCAGCGCAGATCTGCCGGCCTGGGGAGCTGAAAGAGCGTTATTAGAGGCTGGCTGAGGCAAAGTACCACAAGGCAGCTTTTATAGCTAAAAATCTTACAGTCACAAAGCATGGGCATTTATTTAATTGGTTATTGAAGAAATAGGTTGGGACAAAGTTCCAGAAATCAAGGAGATGCAAGGCTGTGAAACTTGCAGTCACTACAGGGAAGGGGAAGACATCATTCTGTGTTTCAAAGGTCTCAAGTCCTCTACTGAGCTTCTCGATGCTTGCAAGAAACACAGTGGCTGGGGTGTACTGTGAAGGATGGGAGGTGATGACAGGTTCAGTGTGAATTTTCTTCCTTCTTTTGTTCTGGAGGTAATTTCAGTACTCTTCAAAGTGGACTTCAAAAGTAAAAAAATATTAATTAAAAAATAGTTGGTTACATGTATTCCTGTTTTATCTCTTTTTCTTTTTTCCCTAGTGATGTATAGGCTACAGTGTGAAGTTTGTTTGTGAAATTAATAATTAACCTTCATTTAACTTGCTCATGTTCACATTGCTTTTTGACAAACACACCCACTGACATTAGAAAATCTGCAGTGCTGTCAGCTAAAATGATTTTAAATCCAGCTGGTGATACTGATGCATATCCTACAAGCAGACATATATAAACTGGTTTAAACATTTCTTTAATTAGTTTACCTTGATTTGGTAAATTACCAGTTCCAAATAAATCTATATAAATTCCACCCTGACATCTTAAAATCCTTGGGCAGCTCTTCACCTGCAGTGACTAGGACTTAATGTCATACTTGTAAACTCTACAGAACCCCTGGATGAAATTACTCCCCTTTGTATTTCCCCTCTTTGTTACTCATATCATCTATGGTACTTGGCTTCCCAAACATGCAGGGTTCAAAACATGTTTCTATCCCTACAGTACTGATTCCCAACGAGGACTTTTACTGACTACATTATAAAAGCATGTCTAGACCCAAAAGCTCATGAAAGTATACAAATTCTCATGTTTGGTGTAAGAGAAAATTCAAGCTGGGTATACAACTTCAGTATGACAAACCCCTGATGCTGGAAGGAAGGAGCAAAAAAAAAAGAAGGGGAAGGGAAAGGGAAAGGGGAAAAGAGAGAGAAAGAGGGAGGGAGGGAGGGAAGAAGGAAAGGAGTTCCATCTGCCTGTTTCTGAAATACTAGAGAACCTACCCAAGAGAATAACTGCAGAAGTTATTGTTCTTTTATTGTTTGTTGAAAATGCCACTCAGAATGACAGTTACTTTTTTAACGGGAGGTCTTCTAAATTTGATCCACTTCTTACATCGTTGTATCTAACCTTTTTCACAGATTTTTGCAGTGCTTATTTCAGTTTACAAAGAATCATCTATCACGCTTCTTCACTTAAAAAGCTGTTTATATCAAGGAAATTAAAATTGTATCTATATTTTTACTGGAAATAGGCATGTCACTGCTGTGGGAATGTTATTCATGCAAGTTTTGTGTTGTTGGGCACTGCAACACAAGGGAAATTAATTGGCTCATTTAAAAGGATATAAGCTTCTCATCCACTGTGGAGTCTCCATAATAACATTTTAAGAATTATTCCAAAAAATGGGAATATATAAAGTTAAGAACATGTTGTCTCATCCCGAAGAAAAATAGTCTGCAGAAATAAGAAATGAGTTGCTTCTGTTACAGCCTGTCTTCTTCCATTGCTGCTAAATGTAATATAATCTAGAAAGATCCAATGAATAAATGCTAGCTTTTTTATTTTTAAATTTTGGATGGATGCAAAGCATTCTCCAGTCAAAATGCAGATTGCCCTAGGGCTCAGGCTGATTTAAAGTCTCTGCCTGTGGAGATCCCTCAGAAATAGCTTCCATGGTCCTGCAGCAGCAGCTAGTCCAAGCTGGGGGGTTATGCTGGGGGTCTTGCAATTTCCTGGCAAAATTCTCCCTCGTGTCTGATTTGGACCACATCACACTTGGAGCAGGCTTCATACAAGTGAGTGAAAAAGAAAGTAGGAGCAAGATTGCAGATGTAACATTCCTTGTTTCTGGGCCACTGCCTCTGCTTTTTCTCCACCTGCAGCCTTAGGAGGGACCAGAGCTTGGCTTCTGATGGACACCCTGAGATCATAAGAAAGCTGACACTGGAAATGCACTGTCTGCTCTCAGCAACATTCAATTTGTGCTCTACTGGCATCCAAGAGCCCTCCATGCCACAGGGCACCATAGATCTGCACATCTGCTTCAAAACTTCTCTGCTCATCTTTCACCACTCTCCTTCAGAAAGGGTGGGCCTTCTGCTCAATGTGTCCCATGTGGGGAGTAGATGCCCTAACAGCAGGTGAAGGAGTCTGGGATCCCTGACATTATGCAGGGATGTGTTTGCAAGAAACCAAAGGGCCCCAGAATCCTTGTATTTAAATTGATGCCAACCTGCTTCTGGAACAACTTCCTGTTTTCACCCTCTGCACCGATGGAGGCACTAGGGAGGTGTCTGGATGAGAATGTATTTTTGAAGTCACCAGCTGAATGTGGTACCAGCATCAAATCTTGCTGGGGGAAAAGGGTACCCCACATGTAGCATGGGATGAGAAGGCTATGAATGACATCCCCATCTCTCCACTGGCTTTTGGGGCATAGGCAGGCCTTTGAAAATCCTCCAAACTGGTTCTGTGGTTTTGGCAACGTGGAGGACAGGGACCAGGAAGGAGAGGAACCCCAGAAAGAAATCACAGAGGCAGTGGTAATGGGTTGTCAGTGCTGCTGTTTGTTGGCAGCCGCCACCCCACGCCTCAGCTGAGTGCCCCGCTGCAGATGCCTTGGGGACAAGTGGATACGTGAGGAAAGGGCCACCATTCGCCTGTCCACGTAACACATCCTCCAGTGGGACTGCTGCCGTTGGCAAGGATTTACACGAGCCAGCCTCAGGTTTGGTGCTTTTTTTCCCATGGAGTTGCTGAAGTCCCTTTGGAATATTAAAAGCCACATCATGGTGCTATACATATTCATGTGTGAGGATTTTTCTCTATTGTCTGTACCTTTCAGTCTAAGTCTGACTGACAGCCTTATCTATAATATCCAAGTGTCATTTTCAGATAGGCCACTCTTCCTCTTTGGCAACATACTTTTTTTGTTCTGTTTTGGTTGGTATTACTGAATTCGCAGTTTTGGTGATTTTTATATTATATGATGTAGATCTGACAAATTGTGTCTGTTATCTTGACGATTTAATATAGATTGCATTCCTAGAGGCAGAAACCAGAATATATTTGATTGATGCAAAAGCCAGAAATGTTGGTATTTTAGGTAGATTGGTTTGTAACAATGGAAAAGACATGGCTATTACTGTTAGTTTTTAGTATATCTACCATTTTAATATAAGGTCAATGTACTAGTTAACATTTTTTTAATAAAATATGCCACTGAAATGTACAAAAGTGAGGGTTTTTTTGTGTTTTTATTTTTATGCTACTGTATGGTGCAAATTTTTTTGTTCTGCTACAGAGGGGCTACTGCTGGATTAGTTTTCTTATTTGATAGTCAAATCAAATAAATAAGACCAAAATGGTAGATAAGAGAAAAAAAAAATACTGACTTTTTTTTCTCTTCCCTAGTAGCCATGTTTGCAGCCATATTTGTTTTAAGTAGCCTTGGGCAAAAAGTTATGTGCCTCATTAATCTAAATCAACCTTGCAGGATTTTATGGCAACTGTTGTTGCTGTTGCCACATTATGTATGCTTTTTCCTTTTGTTCTTCAATATAGTGCTTATGAAGCTAAGGAACAATTGTCACTTCCTATTATGTGAACTAAATGTACAAGAATTGATGGGGCTTTCTACCTAATGTTGTTAGCCTGAACCTGGTTTGTTTATTTAATGAACAAAATGTCACAGTGTATCTGCATCCTCCTGACATCTGAAACAGTGGCAGCTGCTGGTGGCAGATTTCCTGAAACTTGGGTGCAGAATTAACCAATTCAATTTGCATGTTATCCAAAAAAGGAGGGAGGAGAGAGAGAGAAAGAGAGAGAGAGGGAGGGACAGAGAGAGAGGGAGAGAGAGGCAAGATTCTCTTTTGAAAACATTCTTTTAAAAAGCATGTATTTTGTGCACAGATGTCCTGAGGACTATTGTATTGTGGGGGGTGGGGAGGAGCCAGTCTAATCCTGGCATATAACCTACTTCAGCACAAGTAGATTTAGGGAAGTTCATTGAGATTCAGGGTTTAATATGATGGTGTTACCAGATAGATGCCGGGTTAGTAAATAAAAACTCTGCAGGAGTGTTTTAAAAACTGGAACTTATTCTTGCCCCCATCCTCTTATAGCAGGCTCTGTTAAACAGGAGACACTGATTTTGCAGCCATGACACCTAAAGATACATTTTACGCCTTCTCAAAGTTGGAATTTATAGACATAAATAAATGGTGATAATAAATTCTTAGGAGGTGGCAGAATCTGTGGGAATCACTGAAGACATTCATGCTTCCCAATTGCTAATCCTAATAATAATTGCTGAATTACAGTGTTTTGGCACAAGCATCCTGAAGCTTGGAATCGTTGGTGGAGCATAATGTTTACTGGGCACCAGAAGTTTTCAAATAAAAGTAAAACCTCATCCAGATTTGCCTAGCTTTAGCTGTTCAGTGGGAGGGTAATGCTGGGTCTACACAGGCCCCAATCAAAGGAACAGCAAAGGCAGCCACCCAGGTTCCTTGTTTAGGGTGTTATGCACATCCCTCATTGTGGCCAGCGCTACCATCACACTGCATATGCAAAGAAAAGAAAACACAATCTATGGGTATATTACATGACAGTGCAGGGATCTGAACTACTTGGTAGAAGGCCCAGTTATGAGTATGTCTGGCAATTAAAAATAATTGGGAAGCAGGTTTGCCACTAACTCTTCCAAGAATGCCAGTTATGATATAATGATGTTTCATTAGACATGCTGAAAGCTGTGAGCTCCGTATGGCAATGGCAATTAGGAAGGATCATAAAGAAGAAAAAAAAGAAGAAGAAGAAGAAACATTAAAAATATCCCAGCTAAGATTAGCATAGCATTTAATGGCCACTTCATTAGCTAATTGATTTCTTATTAGTTACAGGGAATAGCCCAGTTAGGGGTTCTGCACAGCTAATTAACAGCATTTACACAATTAGTCAGTTGCTCATTTTGTAACCAAACATTCTTGGAATCAACTGTGGCTGTGATGCTCTGGGCCATTTGATTAATTTTATTTTATTTTTTGCTAATATTGGCTTAACCTTCAAATAAAAAATTCACTCCCTAGGGCTCCACCATATTTAATCACAACATTATACAAACAGAAAAAAGCTACGTCACACAATCTTAGGACATGAATCGGTTCCTCTTTCTTTTATTTGCGAGTTGTTTTATTGGCCCCATGAAGTCAATAGCATTCAAGAAGCAGAATCGTCTGTCTTCTCTCCTGACAGCTGAGTTTTTGCCCATCAAACATTATTATTATTTTGCAATTGGCAAATGGAACACATACATATTTTTTTGCTTATGTATTGGGAGAAGAATGCAGGAGGTCTGGCTGAGATATTTATTTCTTATGCAGTTGCTTTCTACTGCAAAAGAAATGTATTTAGTAGAAAACTTGCAATTTAATAAAAAGCATGTTTTCACATTAGTTTATACCTCAAATTAAGGGTGAATGAGGAAAATTGCATGATGTTATAAGGGTCAGAAAGGGACAGACTGGATTTATGTGACACTTTGTTAGCAGCTCCGAGAAAATTGATGACCAAGAACATAATAAATAACAATAATAGCATTTAATAAAACAAACAAAAAGAAACTTGTCTGTTCGTTTTCAGTGTATGGTGGCGCTCCATAATCTCATAGCACCCAATTATTATTCTGGCAAACCCAATTTCCCTTTTGCTCCCCAGACTCGTATGCACCAAGAAGAGCCCAACTCTGATCTCGCTGTAGGCGGTAATGATATCCCCCCGATACAGGGGCTCTCCTGTGAGACAGAAGCCTTTTAACATTGATGCATATAGGCTGTTAGCACTGTAAGAAGATGTTGCATATGTGAGCAGAAGGTCAATGTCTTCACATGCCAGTTTTCATCGGCACATTGGGATTCTGTATGAAATTACCATACGTTAATTAAATAAAACCAAAACCTCATGATGATCGATCAGGCCAGAGATGACGCCTAAACATCAATATATTAATTATTATGCTTTGGTTTTTTTCATTTCACTTATCTTTTTTTTTTCCTCTTTAATGTTTCCTCACAATAAGTACAAAATGGGAAATTATTTTAATTTACCATTACTGTATTAATTGCAGCTAATGGAAAAACACTCTCTCAGACACATAATGGCAATTATTCCACTTCTTCCTCCTTTTTTTTTTTCCTTTTAATGAGAATTTGTTTTGTAAGTGTGTCTGCAAACAGTGAACTATAATGGATGGTCATTTCACTGCTGAATTTTTTTCTCATTTACATGGATAATATGTTTTCTTTCCTCCCACATTGTTTCTTGTTTTGTTGGTAATGCACATCTTGTTTAGTTGCTTCAAAGGATTGTGAGAATCAAGAAAACTTCCAAGTTACCTAATTTTAAATTTCTAAATTCTGAAGGACATGTACAGCAATCACACTGAACTTTGTGTTCCTATTAAATACAGCAGAAACCCAACCATGGATTTGTGAGGTTTTGCTAGATTCCAGATTAGTGGTGAAAGTGAGCATTTAGGTCTCTGTGGAGTTCTGGTATTAACCTCTACAGGATCAGACAGTGCATTAAAAGGAGAGGAGGAATTAGGGACTGGTTGTCTCCAGCTCTCATACTCCAGCTTCTGCTGGAGATGGGTTTCTACTGTGTTCATTCAGTTCCCGCTGTTTGCTTCTCTTCTTCGGTTACCTGGATGTCCATAGTAGCAGCTGCTCATGCATTTCAAAGGATGACAAAAGGTAGTCCACAGCTGACATCCACAATTCTCTTGCTTTGCCTTTTCAGGCATAAATGCTACATACTTCCCTCCTCCTCCCCATTTCAGCCGATGAGTATTTCAAGGTATCTCCTCAAGGTCTTCCCGTTAGAAATCAAGGCAAACCAAAATAAATTTCTGAAATTCTTCTCTGTCACCAGGATATCTATCCTGCAGGCAGCTTCCCCTACATGTGCTTGCACAGGATTCAGCCAACAGAATCTGTATAGCAGCACTTGAATGATCCAAATAGTTGGTCTGAAATGCAAAGGAAAATCATTGCTCCTCTCCTACTAGCCCTTTCCTGAAAGGGAAAAATATATTTCCTCCGCCTATGATGACTTAGAAATCAGTTTTTATATGATGTCTGTTAAGCTGTGTTACTCCAGTCAACAGCTCTCCACTTGGGCACTGTAAGTACAGTCAAAGCAACTTTCTGAATTTCTGTCTCATGTGGTAATTTTGATGAGCTGCATCCCCCAGCAGTTTCTTGTGTTTGTTTGGGTCGGTTTGAAACCCTCACTCCCTTAAGAATAAACATACAATTTCTCAGTCAATTCCAGAAAAAGAATTAAAAGATACCCTTATAGATATCAGTTCAACCTAATTTGTCTCACCATTTGCTTTCCAAATGCTTGCCTTGTTTTGCAGGAGCTAGAATGCCTGGACTGGTCTTGGTGCTCACGTCAAAGCATCATGATGCTTGGCAAACACAGAAATAGACTTTTAAAAGGTAATCTGATCTGATGCTTCCAAGCTAGCCTGTGCAGCTCTGTCCCATTGCCCTGGCACAGAGATGACTGTGTTTTGGTATTTGAATAGTACAAATATTAAGGAATGTAATTTAACCATCTTTTAGGGAACTTGGGAAACTAAAGGGATATTTTTGGCTCCATTGCATAAACTGCAGAAAGCTCTGTATCTTCTTGCCTCGGTTTCTCCTTCTGCAAAATTATTATGTTAAAACCCTATCTAGACCACCTTGAAAGTGCACATAGGACACAGCATTGCTGTTTATCTCTGTGTCAGGGACTCTAAGCTCTGATGGCCATCAGCTGGTGCATGCTAGCTCTATAGGACATGGTGCCAGCACCTCAGTGTTGGCTCTGTCTGTTGGGACAGAGTTAGGGTCATGCAGGCAATATTCAACATTGCTAGCAGTGGTCAACAGAATTCACAGTGATTTTTTTCCCCAATAGTAGTTCTAGTTACTCTCCAAAGAATTGAAAAAGGTGTTGTGCTTCCTCTCCCTTTCCCCCAGCCCCAACACCTTTTTGCTGACTGTTTAACATTACTTGGGAAAAATCACTTCACTTCCATGGTTCACTTCCTGGAGCCTAACCCAGTCCCAGTCCTTATTCCCTATTTAAAAAGAGACAGTGCAGCAGTTTTTAATGATTAAAGGGATCTGTCTGTGTGTGTGTGACAAGTAGGGTTTGTCAGTCTTTAGACTGCAAAACCACCTATTCTCTGCTCAACAGCTGGCTGTGCTGTGCAGTCTCTGGAAAGAAACTACTAAACACAATTTTAAAGGTGAAACAACATTAATATAATCATCTGTGCTGGCTTTGGCTGGGGCTGGTTTTCTTTGCAGTGGCTAATATGGAGTTGTGGGTGTACCTGGGAACTCCCAGGTTTTAAACTTTTCCCGATACTCCTCCATGACAACTTGCAATGTAGTCAGCATTAGCAATTTTTGAGGACCTCTTCAGAGGCTGATCAGGGGTGAAAGAAGAAGAAGAGGGGGGACATTTGGAGTGAAAGGCTGAATGATGCTTGGTTGACAGCTGGGGTGAAACCATGACATCGTCTCATGAAATACTGTAGAAAATGTCCTGTTGGAAGGAAGAATTAGCCATTCCACAGACCCCTTGAAAATGTCAGACCTGGGAAACTAGTATCTGTCCCAAGAATCAAAGGAAGGAGTCTAAACTCAATAAAGAACATGAAACTCTAACATCTAAATTCAGGATAAAACAGAAGTTGGACAAGACATGCAAATACTATTTCTGGACTACATAAAATATACAGAGTCAACAAATGATGCATTAAAACTGACAGCACAAATATATGCTGACTTCCCTTCCAATGCCTCTCTTACCACACTGTCTCTCCCTGTAATACTTTCCTTCACTCTACAGATATAATCAATGTCTGAAAAAAAATAAAATAACAAAACAGAGAGGGCAAAAAGAATTTGGGATTTGACTCTGCTTGGCAGGAAAGTCAGTGATGAGCAGCAAAGCCCAATGATTCTCAGGGTGGCACACAGAAGGTTGTATGAGATGTTGCTAAATGGATAAATAGCAGAACGAAAACAAATAAAAGTGAAATAATTATCTTAGGTTACAGGCTGACTGTTGTGTAGGTGAACAAAGAAGGAAGAAAACACCCTACACTCTGAGGAAGGTCTCATTTGGACCTGCTGTGCTCCACACACACTTGCTAAGGAATGGAACACCATTGCTTCAGTGTGACCTGTCAGGCTGCAAAACCAGCATGATTTCAACCTTTAATCCTGCAGAAGCTGAGCCATAAAGATGCCTGGATACACATGAAACTTTGTCTTTCTGCTGAATCGATCTCTTCTACAACCTCTATTTCCTAGCTATGTTTGTCTGAAATTAAATAATGTGTTTAGGGAGGACTTGAACAGCCTAAATCCCAGAGGGCAACCCAGCATCTCAGCATGTGATGTTCCCAAAGACCCTCACCGAGGAACCGGAGACCCTGCTGGCAAGCAACCAGATGGGGAGCGTGTTTTGCAAGGAATGAACCTGTGGTCCCTTAACTGCTCTCTGAGGGCTCTGAGAAGTCTGATGCCCATCTGTATCAGCTGAGCCCTGGTTACCCCCCACACCCTCATGTCCCTGATCCAGCACAGTAAGTGATGTAAGAGGAAACCCAAAATGGCAGAAGCTCTTGATGGCCAAGGCACGAAGTCCTATACTTTTATGAAATCAGAAGGTGCAAACTTTCACTCCCCTTTAAAAAAAGCCATATTAGAGTGGGTCATATTTGTTGTCAGCGGAGGAGAATGTACTGCCAGGCTCTCACCCCCTCAGTCCTGTTGCCTCTGCCATGCCTAGCATTTGTGCCCCAGGACCGCGTGCCTCCAGACACCACAGATAGAGTGAAGATGCACCCAAATGCTCTCCAGAAGTGAGCTGCTGGTGAGGTAAATGGCACTGGGCAGACTGTTTCTGTTTAAGGGAATTTTTGTCTCTCTTGTGGAGAGGAAGGGCTGGTTAACTAGTCTCAGAAGTAATCATAGCAGATGGAAGCTAGGTTTTTTGAGATATGGGCTGCTTAGGCTGGTCTGAAAGGTATTGAACTAAACAATAACAAAAGGACAAGCTGGTGGAGGAAAGAGAAAGCAGGAAAATCAAGATACCCAGAACAAAATTAATCAAGGTGCCAGAGACCTGAAGAAAACTCTCTAATTGCTTCCAGGATTGCAAGTATCCCAGTAATAAGCAAAAGGAAAGGAACTTGCTCACTGATTAATGCACATACACTCCACTTGGTATTACAAGCCACTGGAAGGAAAATTGACATGACTGGAATGTTAAAATCAGTGGTACGAAACTTTTATTCAAGGGCTGGTGGAATTTGCATAAAAGAACAGAGAAAGGCAGTCTACATTGAAAATAGCAACAGCTGCCTCTGAATCACTGCCAAGTACTCTTAAATGCTTATGGGCTGCTGTTCCAAAACATAAAGCAGAAGACGGGGAGCTGCTGGTGCCTATTGCTGACTGCCAAATCACACTAGAGAGCAGGATGACTGGCTGCCTAAACACCCTTCTATCAGGTGTAGGAAAAGCAAAGCTGTGTTATTGTGGAGGATTTCAGTCTGAATGACACGTGTTGGAAGTCTCACGCTGCCAAGTACTAGAACACCCTTGAAATTCTGCAAAATTACAGATGACAATATTCTAGCTCAGAAAGGGTGACAACCAACACAGGACAATTTCTTGTCAATCATTTGTTGAGGACAATGGGATTTGGCCTCATCTTGAGAGACAGAAACTGAGCTGAGAAGTAGAAGTCAGCAGCCGTTAAGGCTTGGATTGACTATGTCTGTTTATGCAAACAACATAAAGTTCACATTAGCAATAAATTTACTTAGAGTTTCTAAGGGTCCCATTCCACAAAAATAGTACAGTTAAGATATGAGTCAGCTTAGAAAAACTGAAAAGGTAAAATATGAAAAACTGAATTATTTTGTAATTTTTTTTATGACTTATCCAAGTGCTAAAAATATAAAGTCAAGAAAGAAGATGTAAAACCAGCCAGGTGCATAAGGGAAGAGAAAGCAGTCATAGCAATTAAAAAACAGTATTTGGAAAAAATAAAAGTGAATAGCAGTAAGGATAAATTATGAAATTAGGAAAATTCATGAGGAAAGAAAAAGGATACAAAGGGAAAGCTATAGCCAGCAGAATGTAAGGTAGTGGAAGGAGTTTTTGAGTATCTAAAGAGCAAAAGGGATCTCAATAAAAGTGTTGTTTCACTAATGAGTTAGACATGGAAGAACTGCCAACAAGAGACTGAAATATTCAATAAACCTTTCTATATCCTGTCTGGAGGAAGAGAGAAGAAAACAGATAGTGTATTTAAATCATGCAATAATAATAAAATATGTCCCTCTTTCACAGTGTCTAGAGAGGGTGTTGATTTACAGTTACCAAAATAGTACTTTTCATATTATCATGTCCGAGAGTTTCAGGCTGTGAGCTAAGAAGCATGATGGATCATTAATGGTGAGTTTCAGTAAATTCTGGGAAATAGGAAGATTTCAGGAAAAAAGCAGATGCACTCAGAAAAAGCAGAAAAGATACCTCAAGTAATCAAAACTGCTGGATAGCGTTCTTGACAAAGTAATGGAAGAGTATATAAGGACCAGATTAATAATAATTTAAAGGAAGAAAATGTCATTAATAATTATTTATAGAAGAATCTTGTCAGACCAGCTCAGGATAAATTTTAATGTGACTGCAGCTTTGGTTTATAGAAGTAATAGCATTTGCAGTGTAATAAAATTCCAGCACTATTGCATATAGGACCACATATCTTGAATAACAAATCAGAATGTTATAAATTCAATGTCATGCAATAAAGAGACTGAAAGTGAATTCAATGGTGCATCCAAATCTGATTGTAAACAGGGAGTTTCCATCAAGAAGGTACATTCCCTGGGGTTTTTTTGCTTTCTTGCTGTTTCCCATTTTTAGCAATAATTTGAGGAGCAGGGATGGAGTTCCTAACAGCTGAGACAATGATTCGGAGACAGCTATTGATAGAGAGAGAAAATGCTGGACCTGGTCAAAGCAGAAGTGTTTTGGGATAACTGAATGTGAAATGACCAGTCTGGGAACAGAGCACGCAGTTTGCACTTCCAGGAGAGCTCTGCTTTAAGTAGAAAATTTTGGAAATGGTATTTGTATTTGTGGCCTGGATGAAAGTCACCTGAGCATGACCTCCCAGCATGGCACTAATGCCAGAAGGGCTAAATCTGTTCCTGCTGGTATAAAAAAAAAGAGAAATAAGGAGTGGGCTATTGCTGCCATTCTTGGTACTGGGGCTGGGCTTGTTGGGGTCCTATGTCCAGATCCAGTGCTCAAAATTCAAGAAGGTTGTGAAGAAAATTGGTGTGGGTTCAGAGAGGAGCTCTGAGAATAATTAAAGGATAGCTAATAGAGAAAGCAGCTTCCAAGAGAGGTTAGCAGTGACATGATCATAGCCTGTAAGTACCTCCACAAGGAAAAGATGTAGGTAATACAAGGCTTTTCAGTCTGGCAGACAAAGGTACAGTGACTAATAAGACCAGTGGCTGGAAACTGATGTAAGGCAAATTCAGGCCAAAAAAAGAAGGTGCATTCTTAGCAGCAGAGATAATTAATCATTTGGAATGATTTATGAAGAATTGTGCTGGATTCTTCATTAATGGAGATTTTTAACTCAAAATGAAACATCTTTTTTTTTTTTTAAAAAAGAGCCACTCTGCTGCAAGTACATCTTTTAATCTTGAAGCACAAATTAATAGAGGGAAGTTCTAGAGGCTCAATTATATGGAAAGTAGTGAGACAATCACAACAATTCCTCTTGGCTCTAAAGCCGGTCAGTTTAGGAACCTATATCAATCACGCGTTTATATGTTTCTTTATATAACGCTGGGAGAATTTCATTTTGGTTTTGAGATGAAACTTTGTTTCCTACATATTCACAGGATTCCAGGTGTCAGGGCTTTAAAATACACAGTGCAACAGAGGAAACCTAAGTATTTTCAAAAGCAGAAATAGTTGGGATTAGTTACAAGATGAGATTCAGTTTTAAAAACATAGCGATCAAGAGATGAAGCACTTGTTACAGCTTTTCATTTTACAATTTTATTAGTTTAAACCCCTTAGGAATGAATATTCCTCATTGGCCTGATAAAAATTCATAGCAAGAAAGTTAATAAAATGTCTCATCACCTGACAAATGTAGTAGGAAATATTTTTAAAAATCTGTTTTACAAAGTAATCCCCCAAGCCCTTGTGGCAGAGTCAAAGAGTTAACTACAAATAGTCAGAGGTAGAGAACGTCATCCTCTGTGCCAAAATATGACCCATTAGCCTTCGGAAGAAAGACAGGAAAAAGCAGAAAATGGCTGTTAAGAAATGAAATGACAATTCTATGCCTCCAGTTCTCTGAATCCATGAATTATTATTTCCTAGAAATCTCTTTGCTTTTCCCAGTACTTATTAGACAAACTATCTCCTAATTTTAATGCTATCACCAAAGGCCAGATGCTACCATCAGATCCCTATTATCTATCTCCAGAATTTGACTTACATTAAATCTGTCCTCTCTTTTGCTATTTACACACAAGTACCTTTCCCTCGATGGCAGGTGACACCACATTCCAGCATGAGAATCATTCTCTGTCTGCTGTGACGGGTATTTAGCAACTTGCCTGGCTGGGATCCTTGTGAAAGAGACTCAATCATATGTTATAGCCCAAAACCCAATGTACAGCATAGCCCAAACTCGGATGGCTGGTTGTCTTTCAACAAGCAGAGTGCTCTCTTTAAAGTGAATAAGTTGGTGGCTGATCTCTTTGGTCTTTGCTCACAGGTATACTCCTTCCAGTGAGGAAGTGAACATGAATATTTTTGAAGGAGGAAGGAGGATGAGGAGCTCAAATGCTGTTTTGAAGCCAGCTGTATGTATTTTTAAGTAACTTTTAATGCATCAATTTTTTTAAAAGGGCAGGAACATTTACAATTTCCAAATATTACTGTTAGCCTGCACACACATATTTATATACTCAAATCCTGGAAATCTGCAGTTGTGCTGAGTCACTTGATACATTCCCAGAACCAGGCTGGTGGCACAGTTATGCATTGCATGGATGCCAGTGGTACTCAAGTTCATGTTTTTCCTAAAACAATTGGCCCTTAAAAGACACAGCTTCTTACATCTTGCCATGCACAATGGGTTTATGAAGTACTGATCTGCAAAAGACTCTCCTCTAGATGTGCTTGCATTTATACTGCCCTTCACTGGCAAGCATTGCTTTCCAGCTGGGGTTCTGCTGCTCTTCCAGATTGTGCACAGAGGAGGCTCCCAGCAATTTTCAACAATGAGCTGAAAATTTCTCCCTTGCAAAAAGCAGGATCTGCCTGAAGAATACTGAAGAATTTCAGCTCTGGAACTATGCATAAATTGCTTGTTTCTGATGATCATTTTCCTTCATTCTGTGCTGCACTGTAGTGACTCATGTATCCAGTATTATTTATGCTTTTTTTTTTGTAATACACAAGCGATTGTGTAATTAACTTTACAACATCTGGGAGTTAAAAAACCCCCACAAAACTATACCAAGAAAAAAGCTGCAAATGGGAAATAACCATGAGCATGAGATCATCTCTATATCACTGCAGACTTTTATTAATGTTTGACTCAAAGGGATCATTTTCTCTAGATTCCTTGGAATTTGCTTAATTTTCGTTGACGTTCTGGCAATATATTAAACATTCTCATGCATTTAATTCTGAAGGCTTTTCTTTTTTTTTCCTGCTGATGTGTGTCTCTTTTTTAAAGTAAAATACCAGATTCTTTTTCCTTTCACCTCTGTACAGAACATCTTGGATGTGACCCTTGAGTGTGTTAACTGGGGCTTGGCATCATTCTCAGCTGGTGCAGAGAGGCGCTGCCAGCTCCCTCCCACATCTTCTGCTGTTTGGGTGGAAAGAAGGAGAATAGGAAAAGGCATTTTTGGACAGTGTGAGGCACACCTGTGCTTGGCTAGCCCTCCTCTGACATGGTGTTTCTTGTAGTCTGAAGCAATCTGGTATAAATTAGAACTGTCCCTCCTCGGGTACAGGAGGTGATCTGTGTCAAGAGGTCCATATTTTGTGTTATGTTAAATTATATGATCTGATGGTTGATGGAGATCATCACAAGAAGAAGGGGAGGCAGAACATGCCCTAGGGTAGCATAAAATTTTGATTTGTGTCAGTTTGGAATGGCCATTTTACTCTCGTGTGGTGAAATCATGGTAAAGCTATGACGCTCATCTCACCAAGTGCTTATCCTTATCCATATGAGGATATGTTTTGCCCATGCCACAAGCTCAGAGAAGACACTAATCTATTTTTCTAATGAGGTGCTGAAATTTCTCCTTGTACATGGTGTATCTCTGTAGATAGAGCTCTGCTCTCCTGATTAACAAGGCTTTGTCAACATCTGAAAATCTGCTTTGCCACATAATCAAACACATTTGTTAGCCATTTGAGAGGGTGAGACATGCAGAGCTCTTCAATAGAAAGGCATACTGCATGCTTTGGAGTGTGGAGGAAACAGTGGTTTGAGAGCTCAGCCTGTGCTTCCTTAAAGTCTCTGCTGACTCCAGCAGACTGGTCAGCTTGGAATTATTCAGCCCCTGACTCTCACCATACAGTAAACGACCTCTCCGACTACCTCTGAACATTCCTGGACCTCTCTAGCTTTACACATCCTGCTGCCATCCTTATTCCCCTTGACAGGAGCAAAGCCATGAAGGAACTGTGGGGGAGATGCAAGGGGAACAGGTACAGACCCCTGCAGAGTGTTCCTGTCCACAAAGTAACCCTGCTGCTGCCACTGCTTTGTGGTGTCTGTGCTTTCTTCAGGGCAGAGGCTAGTTTTTGGCCACAAGAGCTGTGGTTGGTGCTGGGTCCTCCTGTCATACCCAAAGCACGCAGGTATTTCTGCTTCCTGAGCCCCTGTCTGCAGGTACAGACCTAAAAAAGAACCCAAGGTGCTGCAACAAGATTGAAAACTAGAAGACTTTTTTCCCCACTTAACTGCAATGTTGTTGGAATGACTGAGAAGTGATGGGTCAGCCTGCATGCCGGGGGTGGCTGCCATGGGCTGGTACTGGCTCTCCAGGAGAGACTGGCAGGGAAGATGAGGATGTTAAGGGGCTTGCTCTCGCTGTGAAGGATCAGCCTGGGTATAAGGATCTCTTCAGTGGGGTGGATGATGGATAGTGAAGAGCCTGTGGGTTGCGGGAGAGGCCTGAAGAACAGACCCTGCTTCTCGCAGAGGAGTTTAGCCTTCCTGACATCTACTGGAAGAGAAGTGTGGAACACCAGCAGCACAGGAGGTTTCTGGAGGGCATCAGGGATAACTTCTGGAAATAAGCACAAGGGGGGCCAACCAGGGATAACTATGTCTGCTATTCAGTGACAAGGGAGAACGGGTTGGGGATGTGTGAACCAACAACTGGTGGCGTGGGAGGTCCTGCAGGGAGTGAGGAAGGAGAGTAACAGAGAGCAGATGCTGGACTTTAGGAGAGCAGATTTCAGTTTATTTAGAAAACTGGTGAGTGGGATCCCAGTGGACACAGCTCTGAAAGGCAGAGGAGCTCAGAAAAGCTGGCGTGCTTTCAAATAGACATGCTTTCAAACATTCTCCAAGCAAAAGAACAGTTCATTCTGGTACTAAGACAGGCAGAGGTCAGAAGACTCCTTTGAGTAAGCAGGGCAGAGAAACTCCAATGCAAAAAGGCATCATACAGGTGGTGGAAGCAGGGATGTGCAATAAAAGAAGAATATAGAAATAGGTAGAGATGGTGTCAGGAAAACCCAACCTTGCCTAGAGATAATGTTTCCAAATGACATCAGGGAAAATAGGGAGGGTCTCTCCAGCCACACTGGGAGCAAAATGTTGAAAAAGGAAAATGTTTGCCCATCGCAGAGTGGGAAGAGTGAATTAGTGACAGTGGACACAGGCAAGGCTGAGATAGGTGACTTTGCCTCCTTGCTGAATCTTACCCTTGTGTTATAATCTGTAGGCTAATAAAATAGATTTCTATGGAGTATTCTGTCACACTCATGTTTTATTATAAAATATGTTTTATTATTATTTGTTATATTATAAAGTCTTTCATGTTTACCACCTCTTATAATGTCTGAAGCACTGATGACTGCAACATCTGGAAGCAAGAGGAATGGAAGTGGAAAAAATTAAAGATCTGCTAGCTTTAGTGTTACTCTGGTTCTCATTCTCTCAACATACTTAATAATAGCAGTGGATTTAAGTTGAAGTTGCATTTCTATACTGGTTGAATAAAAAGGCACAAACACACAGGGGCTTCCCAGTGGTCACTGAGAACCTCTCCATCTTGTGGAGATGTTTTCCACTAAATAGTTTATCAGGGAAGAACTCTTTTGCACGACAGAAATTTATTGTTTCTCGGTGATTCTGTGATTCTGTGCTGAGATGCAACCCTTCTGCCATAGTGCCCAAAAGCCCACTGAATTCCTCTCACAGCATTCAGTGGGCTGTGTAACAGGACCTGGAGCCCTCAGGAACTGAAGCTGACTTTGCCAAGAATTTGGATGCTGCTCTTCCCTTCTCCAAGCCTCTGACTTCTACACAAGTACTGGAGGATCCTAGTTCAAGTACTGTGGACACCTTCCTGATAAAAAAGAGTTTAATAATCTGGGATAACATGAAACACTCCTGTCCTGATTGCTAGGAGTCCTCTTCCAAGCCACTGTGCATGTCTGCACATATCCTGGGCTTTGAGTGGTGACTGCAGAGCACATGCACTGGCCGTCTGGCTTTCTCCCCCTGCGTGAGTAAGCTTCAGTGTGGGAAAATGGGGCCCCAGATCCAAGAAGTCAGAAGGAAGTGAGTTAGTGAGTTAGGGAGGAATTTGAAATGGAGAAGGGAAAATATTTGGCAGATAGAAAGAGGCCAAAATGTTCCAGGTGTAAAGGACAGTATGAGAGACGATGCAGAAATGAGCAGGAGGGGGAGAAATCTGAAAGGCAGGGAGACTTGTAAGCTGCTTGCTCTGAAGTCCCAGGGATGTTCCTTACTTTTAAACCTCCCACTGTTTTTTGAGGAGTGAGGTCACTGTATTAGAAAATTTCCTAGGACTACAGCCCAAAACAGGAAAATTCTCTTAAAATATACAGGCTTGCTGCACTAAACCCATAATTTTAACGGCCTGGTCATTTTAACGAGACTTTTTTCAGACTGCAGACCTGAAATATGTTTTGGATTAGTGCAATGGAAATGCGTTGGTTTTATAGGTCAATTCTCTACTGTAAATTGCTTCTCACTTGTAATGGATTTTTATCCCCAAGCAGGTTTAGTCTTTTAACAGAAATTCAGTGGATGGACACACAAGTCGCTCAGTCTCGGAATAAAAGCTGCTTCTTGATGCTGACAACAGAGTAGTGGACCTTGCTCTAGGGACTGGATCTTCTGCATCAGAGGGTTGGTTATTCACTCCGCATTGCCACCCCACTGCCAGTCCTCAGCCAAGCCAGTGGCCACTAATGGCTGTTCTTAACTACAGTTGTCTAGAGAAGCTCTCAGAGGAGGTTGCTCTGCAGTGGAAGACAGCAGGAATACCATTGTCTTATGTCCCTTTCTTCCTAATATGGCCATAATCCGACCTTGTACACCCCTGGGAGCTTTCCCTCTGCTGAAGGTCTCCCACCTTGCTGCTCACAGCAGCTCTGGCGTGCAGGAACTGGGAGAGGCGAGCTCAGGGGAGCTTCATCCTGGATGTTGAGCTCTGTGCTAACGCCATCACCGGAGACTTTCCAGGATGCAGGTGGGTGGGATTCACCTCAACTAACTCTAACCACATGCATGTACGACACCTGGCCTGGGGACATTGCTTGGACTCCCCCTGCACCGGGGGCAGCAGCAGGGACCCCAACAGGGGGATCACCCTCTCCAGCCCCCTCCAACTGTTGCACTTCCATGTGTGGTGCCTGGGTCTCAGGTGGAGTTTTGTCTCTCTCCAATCATAGCTCAATCTGGCCACCCAATTAAGAAGTCTATGATTAGAAAATTACCCTCATAATCTGCTGATGGCCTCTCACTCCCCTTTTGTGGTAAGGAGAGAGGCAGAGGGTGGATTTCTATGGCTGCGGCAGAGTTGCACTTGGGAACCAGCTGAGGGACAATACTTTACGGACAAGTGATTCACAGACTCAGGCTTTACCTCACAAAAACTCCTGCAACCTCTCTGTTTTGGTATGGGTATATTTTATGTAGATGTTGTTCAATTGTGTCTTTAGCCTTTTACATTCTGCTTACTACATGTCACTACTATTTTTCTGCAAATAGGGGTACTCAGTGTGGGCAGAAGCTTTTCAGGGACTAGTGAAATTGTTTCCTGAGTCCACAGGCAGGAGATTTAAGCTATTAACTAAATAAAGATAAAGCAAACAACCTCCAAACCCCAAAAGTGCTAGTTTCTCTTGCTTTGGAAGCAAAACATTTCAGCTTCTCGTTAGGAAATGACATTTTGAATGTTAGTTAATATTTTTTAAAAATGAAAGAGAAAATAATAACTTAAGAACCCGGAAAAAAAGGTTTAATACCGTGTTAAGTTAAGCATTCTGCATCTATACAAATAATCTTTCTGTTCTTGTTAGGAGATTTTTTCTTCCCTCATGTTTTTTTTCATTTGGCCACTGAACCAAAAAAAACTCAACTGTGCCCTGAGCTCCAGTTTATACATTTTGAATACTAATGGCCACAAGAAGAATAACTCAATGTAAATAAGTTACATTTTCAAAATTAATGAGGTCTGCTAATTGAGATTATCCAGGTAATAAAATCCATCTAATAAAATGTATCCATCAAATATAATTCTTCCAGTTCTATAAAAAATATATGTTTCTTTGCCTGTATATCATCTGTGTGGAGATAATGAATACCTTGTGACATTGGGGTCATAGGTCAAATCCCAGACCTTATTACAAATCTAGGGAAAATTACTTTTTCACTGACCTATAGTACGACCTAATAGTCTAGGAGGAGTTAAAGGCCAATTGTTCATTCAGCATCGCCAAATAATATATATATAAGTGCATATATATATTTAATAACACTGATGCAATGAAAACTTACTGCTGTAGATATGGATTTACAGCACATCCACAGGGATTTCTCATGCAGATCTCAAGATGTCAAAAAACAACATAACAGCAACACTCTGAAGTGGATGTTTGAAATGAATGATGACAGACCTTGGTGTACGGGGTAGGGTTTATTGTTCCTCCAGTGACTTGCCAGAGTCCTGAGTAGTGCATCTTAAACAATTCTAGATGACAAGGCTTTCTCACACTTTTAAGGACGAGGGTTAATTGCAGCTACTTTTGCTACCTGCAAGGAGCCAAGATGTTCAAGGACATTGCTCTATGCAGCAAGACCACTGGTGATAAAGCCTTTCCAGGAGATGCCAACCCTTTGTTGCAGTCTCAGCTGGAGACTGGACTGCAAGACTGAGCCAGGGAAACGATCCTGGTCCTTAGAAAAGCCCTTGGAAAGGGTTACAGGGAATTTGACTTGCTCAGCTCTGTTGGACAGTCCTTCACATGACTGCACCAGGAGGGAAAGATGGGTGACCTGCATGGTGTGCAGGACTAGGACCAGAGAGTAGGGCTCTCTGTGGTGCAGCCACTGAGGACTTTGGAATGTCTGAAAATTACACTCTCAAAGCTGATACCAGCCAAAGGTGCTGGCACTATTAAAAGAAGAGTTTAGCTGTGAAGAGGAGGCTGCTGCCTTTTTTGTGGCTGAAGATACTGTCCAGCACCAGCTATTATCTGGCCTTCCATAAGAGCCTCATGTGGCCAGAATGGGGGAGCTTAAATAATCACACATGTTTTGCACATTTGTTTGCTCCCTTCTTTCCAGGTTCAGCCACATTCTCAGCACACAGGTAATGCACACGTGTCTTTCTCAGCAAACTTTTCTCCCAACTTCCTTTCAGCCTGCTGCACAATAACATCTCCCATGTTTCCTTCAATGGCCACGTTGAAAAGGATCCTGTGCATTTGAGCCTGCCCTGATTTGCAGGTCTGCTGCCCTATAATGACTGACAAACAGGCCACAGATTACTTCCATTTTATGACTGGAGTTTAGGGAAATTGAGCATCCTAATTAAGCACAGATGTAAGGTTAAAGTGTAGAACAATCTGGACTGGTTTTCATTTAAATCCCTTTCTGATTCATTTGGTTCCATAAGAGACTCGCAATTAGAAAAAAATATTTTGTCAATGTTGAAAGACATGTGATGTAGAACTGATTGGATTAAATCTGAGTTCATGTGAATTTTGGCAAATTCAATTAGGAGAGGCCCTAGCAAGTACTCTGTGGAAAACCTCCAATGGCTTTGCAAACTGTATTTGGGTTTTCCAGTCCATAACGCTGCATGTGTTGACAGGGCACCATCCCGGCATAATGTGTGAGCATTACAAACAAGTTCCTTTGCTTTGTGGGAACCATAAGGTCAGGAGCAGAGTGAAACTGCAAACCTGGGCTCATTTCAAGATTCCCAGACCACGCAAAAGACCAGGTGAGCATGGGTTAAGGGGCAACGTGAGGGAAGACCTCAGTGAACAGTTTTGAACTGCTTGTGATGGTACAGAGGCTATGTGGGAGAGCTATCTGAAGCAGAGGTGGCTTTTTCTGCAATTTTTTTTCTTATGACTGGGACAAAAGGATCCTAATTTCTGGCTGCAACATCTAAATGCCACCACCATTGAAAGATTTTAATATTTGATATTAAAATGTTTTGTGAAATGTGGTTTTGTGTCTGAAAATGGTAGGTCTGATCCCGCTATTTTTGACAGACATCTGGTTGCTCCTGGCTTTAGTTCATAACCTTTTAGTGGGAAAAATATTCGCAGAAGTACCTGTGTCAAACTGGATCTACTTGGCAGGGGGAGAGGGATTGTCTGACTTTTATCCAAACCAAACCTTGCTTCCCCCAGCCTCTCCTCTCCAAGCAGACAGAAAGAAATACCTCCCTGTTATAAGACTGAAACGGTTTGCTTTTATTTTCTGACTTTGTTAAAGATAAAATCCAGCTCCTGGCTCCCCCTAAGCTACACAGGAATGTGCATCAATTTTAATACTGGTAACATATGTCATCAGTTTATATTATTTTTAATAATCCTTTGTTCTGTCTGTGCTGGCAAAACACGATCACCAGGACTCCTTTGGCTTGATAACTGTTCTGTAGGAACCAACAGACAAAAAAGTACAGCCTTGTTTTTAAAAAGCAGTTGTTTTCCTTCTTTTAGAAATGTGATGTTTTGTTATTGATGCAAAATGGATTTGCCTTTTTTAAGTCTTTCTCTCTTCAGCAGTCAGGCGCTAGAGAGCAGTCCAAATAACAAACCAAAACAAAACAATAAAACCAGCATGTTAAAATGGACCCCTGCAACACAGTTGAAATAGAAAGCAAGGGGAAGGCTTGGTGAAAGGACCATGGAACTCATTGGCCGTTTCCCATCTCTCCCCATGGTGGGGGGACTGTCACATGTGCTTGATAGGGGTAAAGTCCCCTTTTGCTGTGGCTCTCTAAGAAGCCTCTAGCTGTGTTAGCTTTGCCCAAATGCTTGAACTGATTTCAGAAGCTTAAGAAATACTTATTGCTTTTTGATTCAATTTACAGAGCCCCTTCTTCTTTTCTTTTTCTTTTGTAAAATATGAGGGGGGGGGACAGAAACACTTCATGCTTTTCCTGAAAACAAAGAAGAGAAAACCTCCCCCCATGAACCTCCTCCAAAACAAGCAGCCAAAGATACCTTTGTTGTGACAGAGCAGTTATTTAGGCTGGAGAGGCTGGAGCTGTGGGTCTGGCTCCTCCACGATGAACAAAAGGTTCACCCATACCCAGATCAATGGCTGAGGCTCCTGAGCAGGCTGGGTCTCTTCACAATGTTACCTTGCAGCTCCTGCAGTCCTGTCAGCTTACAGTGAGGACAAGATTATGTCTTGCCTGCACGCAGAATCTCCAAGTTAAAACTATTTCTGTTTTCACCTTTCATCAAAATTTTTGAATCTGGTGATTCAAGATGATGATCAAGAAGTGTTTACATTGACCCTTTTCACTGCAGCTCCCTTCTTCTGTGCATCTACCAGTATCAGCTCGTGGCACTCAAGTTCATATGAAAATGTGGCAATTCAGCTTTCTGATGTAACTCAGACTCCTGATGTTATTGACAGTTCTCCCTTGCAGCACAGTTTTTCTCCTGGAAGAGTCAGTGGTAATTTTGCTTTTTCCTTTAATCAGTCCAAGATTTCCTCTGTGATTTTCAGATACCGTCATGAATTTGCTCTCTCTTTTATCACCTCTGCCTGCTCTGAAACTTGCTCCCTATACTCCTTAAGTTCTTGGTTTCTGTTTCTTCCAGTGCTTTTCCCCTTAAAAGCTGTACTGGTTGAAGTCCTTGTAGGGAAGCCCAGGGAAATTTTCTCTGGAGAACCTTAAAATAATAAATGCAATCTTCTGCAATCTGGTATACCGCAAGGCAAAAGAGGAAATTACATTCAGGTCTTTTGTACCATTAGAATTGACATGGAGATTAATCCTACAGACTTAGGTGGAATCTGAGCTGACTCTTCCACCTCTCTAAGTTTTGAACATATAATTATTTCTCAGTGGGGAGAACATGGATAGATTTTGTATGACACAAATATTCTTCTCCTTGTCTGGCCATCATGAACAATGATACTTTTTGATACTTCTTTGGAAGGGTGCATGCAAATCCTATTAACAAATTAAATGCTATGAGGAAAATCATCTTGAAGCCTTACTGCAGTTGTTGGGAAGCCAAAATGGTTCATATTGCAAACTTAAAAAGAAAATTACTAAGCTAGTGATTCCTGTTTTGGAAAGAATTTTTTATTTGGAAGTGCTTTGGAGGCATGTGGGAGTAGAGGTTTTTTTTTGTCTGGTATATGTGAATTGTGGATTACTGAGTTATTTTTTATTAAAGTACTTTTTCAAATCCTCTGTAGCCAAACCAGTTCATACTGGTATGATCTTAATATGTTATTGCTAAAATGGTGCACAAAATGTTACACAATTTTTTCTTTTTTTCCTTTTTCTGTAGTGCTATTGTGGGATCTTGTACAATTAGCAAATATAAAGCCACCTCTTGCCTCTTCTTACCATTAATCAACATAGATTTTGAAGTTGCTTGCCTAAAATGGCAGAAATGGTATGGGTTCCACCAAAGCAGCTTTCGCATCAGTTGCCTGGGATTTATAAACATAAGTTTTGTTGAGTTGGTGGATTGTTGGAAATCACTTCTAAAGCAGGACTGAGCCATTTAGGTGTACAGACAACATCTACTTTTAAGTACCAACTTAAGCCTGCAACTTTAATACTTAGCATCATACAGAGACCACTGGTGGGCAGATGGAGCCCCTGAAACACAGCTCCTTTATGCAGTATGTGGGATAATATCTAACTTAAAAACGTCTCCTCCTGCTCTGTAAGTTATTATGTCCTATCATCTAAATATCTTTCATCTGGCTCTGTCTTCCTTCACAATACAGAACGTGGTTTCTGGCTAATATGTCTTTCAGAGACATTAAGACAGATCTCTTAATCTTGCCCTGGTTTTGCTTGGATATGAAGTCCACAAACAAAATTTGTCCAGGAGGATGTGATTTCAATCCTGTTTGGAACTGACAGAATAAACAAAATAACCACTCATTACAATAAGCACACCAAACCTGTGCCACAGCTGACATGGCAAGAGATTTCAGAACATTCAGTGCTCAATTCTTGTTTACTGGGCTCATTCACTTATGCACAAAATCCAGCTCCTAGTCATGCACTTCCCAGCCCGTCGTGTGACTTGGTGCAATTCTACTAATTTCAAACTCATTAAGAAAATATCCAAGCACCATATTACTCTGCACTTCGCGTATGTACACAGAAGCAGCTAATAAAGTCCATGCTTACGCCAGGCAGGAAGGGCAAATTTGCAGCCTTGTTGACACTTTTGAAATGAAAGGGAGAAAATCTCAACTAGGTGTGCAGGTCTGTCTGCTTACCACCACAAGATGGATTCTGCCTTGTGCTTTTGCAGACAAGCAAAGAAGCAGAAACAAGAGCTCTCTTAAAAGTGTCTTGGATTAACTAGTTTGGAGATGCACCAACCTTGTCATTTCCAGGGAACTGCTTGGAAATTTTCCATCTAAATCAAAAATGACCCAAACGGAAAGAAGATATTGCCAAACCTGTTAGCGAATTACTCATGCCCATCCCCTGTTTTCCTATAGTTCTCTTTCAGCCTGACTCATTCCCCCCTGGAATCACTGGACATCCCTCCCCTGGATTTGTTGGATGCTTATCTGGTTCTACTTTTTATCTGAAAATTTTATTTACAATTTTTTTTGAGTTCATGTAAAAGTAAGCATTTATTGTACAGAGAATAAATTCTGAAAAGCAATACTGTTTTATATAAAAATCATTCTTCTGTGGCCACTGTCCACACAATCTAATAAAACTCTTTGGAACACATAAGGGAAAGGTAGTGTCCTTCTCTTCGGGGTGAATTTCTCATGTAAGACCTTAGCTACAGTGAGATCACACTATGAAACAACCCACTGTATACATCTTGCACTGAAAACAAAAGGTAGAACTTCATTGAAATAATCATAAAACTATTTTTCCTATACTAACTACAGCTGTGGGGCATGTTTCTATGGAAACGGTTTTCCTTATGTGCTTGTCTATAGCTAAAGGTCTCAAATGGACCTTCTATCTACTCATTGCCCGTATAAACTGCAGATTCTGTACAATAATCTCTAACACAGATCAGCTGAATCTCCTGATGTGTGTCAGAAAACATTATCAGGAGGCAAACACCAGTTATTGCAGCTTCCCATAAATTTATAGATAATCAGGTCCTTAGTGGCAAGTTGGCATCTTAAGTGTAGGGAATGTACTGAGGAGTTTTGATTAGAGGTCATTGTCCTATCCAAAGCTGTAACACACAGCAATGAATTCTGAGGCTTTGCCTTTGCTGTACAAAGATTTATGTTGCTTTGATTTGAATAATTTATGCTGCATACTGCATTCTAGATACCAGACGCTAAAAACAATTTGTTCTTTGTTGACATAAGTAAAACACTTGCAAAATTGCTGATTAAATGAGCCACACACCTTAATATTTTCCTTATCATAAACCATCGCTGTAGCAAAAGACGGCATAAGTAAAGCTGATATCTTTTCAGTGATATCTGACAGTACAATCTAGTTGGTAGATAAAGCCACACAGACAGTGAAGCAGCTGTTATTTAAAAATACAAGAAAAATTACCCTGCTTTTTTGATATCCTCAAATTATAAGCTACTAGTCCATACTGTGCAAGCTATCTTTATATTATTCACATTCAGAGACACTTAAATGTAAAGGTATGCAAATGCAATCATTTTTTTAATATGTCCATGTACAGATAGTAATCTGTGTATGAATAATGCAGAAGCAGTTAGAAGTATAGAGACTGATATGTGCATGAGTGATCTTACTCAGTTCAGTAGAAGGCAATGGGTATTTTTATATTTATTATAAGAACCAAAAGGGTTTGTTTTCAAGCTGTGGGATGTTATTGTCAGCAGAGCATGGGCCACAGTTATGCACTCATTACCAGAATAAAACTGTCTTACAGCTACTTCTAAATAATTATGAAGATGACAGGCAATAACTTTTGAGCCCATAGTAGTGCAAAGGAGGGTAAGACTCCTAGAGTTCTAGAGTTCTAGAGTTAAGCATGACTCTCAGAGATCTGAGATGCTTGGGATTCTTCTGGACTTGACAAAGAAGGCCCTTCAGAAAGTGAAAGGAAGCTATCCCTCTGGGGCATGCAGCATAGGCTGAGAGAGGAGATACAAATGAAACAGAACAAATTTCCCCCTTGAGGAAATAGCCTCTTTATGCAGAATAGGAGAGGAACCCCTTAGCACCAGCCTTAACTGGCCACCTAACTTTTAGATAAGTAAACTTAAATGATGTGAATGCACTTCTAATTACCCAATACCTTCAATGTTATGTTTTAAAATGTGATTAATTTATACATTTAATTTAAAATCAACTTCACTTTTCATCAGCTACATTCTCAATTTACTCTTTATGTTTCACCCAGTTCAGGCAAAATAAACTGTCTAACATTTTATGTAATAATTTCTTCTTCTGATTCCATTCTGTGGCATGGGGTTCCTTGGAATTTTTTTCCACGGAAGACTTTTATAGTTTATACTTTACATGTAGTACATAGATGAGAAGTGAACATCCTGTGGCAGTGTGCTTGGGTCAACCTGCCTGGGCGGGCATGCTGAATTCAGGTGACAGGTGGCAGACAGTACTAAACAAGGACTGTGAGCTGAAACACAGCTCCAGCTCTGCTGTGTTCAGGGAGCAGCTGGGGATTGAGGACAACATCCTGGCTTAATGTTGAGTGGAAGCTGTGTGTGCGGTCCACACGCTCAGGCCCTGCTGCTGCCACTGGGTGTTATCAATCAGCCACGTGTTGGGAGGAAAAGTCCATGCTATAAAAATGGCTACAGATTTCCTGAACTCACTGTTATTATGACTTGATACCAGGGTAGCATGTTCCCAGAGTAACCAGGGGTTAGTCCAACCATTTGGGGACCAGGTTGTGGCCTCCTGAAGAAGTCTGTATGTGGAATAATTCCATTTATTCCTGTGGAATTTCATTACACCTTTTCCTGGGAACTCAAAGGAGGAGTTTTGCTTGTTTATTTGTCACACCTCTCTCACATAAATTTAACTCCCTGGCTTTTGCTATTGTTCAAATAGCTGGGGCTTTTATTTCCCCCAAATGAGCAGTTGGAAAGGTGTGGAACCCTGGAAGCTTTGTAAAAACACATTCACTCAGGGAAATGCTGTGAAGTGAATAAGGGGCTGTGGATGACATTGGCTCAAAGAAGGGGAAACCTCTGGAAAAAGAGGGTACTCAAAAGGTGAGTTTTTTAAGAAGAGACCTAAATAAATAAACAGACACACATACACAAAACACCAAAACCAAACCCTTTTGCCTTGTTTATGCTTTTGAATCATTACCAGACACTTTTCAACCACATAGTTTATATCAGCCATCTAAGAATTCCTGAAACCAATGAAACATTTCAGAACCATATTACAGGTGATCCTTGTTGAAAATTTAAGTACCTTTTATTTAAAAAAAATTGAGAATTACTTACTGGTGAGTTACAAGTACAGAAAGATTACAGACAAATATTAAAAACAAATGTACTTATTCCATTTCTAGATCTCATTTGTTTCATTATGAGGTTCAGTAGTTTAATACTCTTATGTCCAGACTGCTTCCAACAACTTGTGCAAAAGATAGCTGTTAAGGACATATGGCCTAAAACTAAAACATTCACTATATTGCATTTTTTTCAATTTCTTTCTTTTACCCTTTTTTAAAAACATACCCATACATAACCAAGCATATTGAAGCTTCAGTTAATCCCCATGCATCTGCTTGAGCTTACTCCTCTCCTCCCAATAGTCAAAACTAATCTCTACTAAGGTTAAATGTGAAAAAAATGAATACGCAAGGAAAACTGCATTAAAAAGAAGGCATTCTGGAGCTGAGCAGAGCAGTGGGAGCCAGAACACCGCTGGTCCATAGCCTTCTTTGTCCCTGACAGAGGCCAGTTGTGCAGGAGAAGCTTCCAAATCTGAATGCCGGCATCTGAAGGTCCCTGAGCACTGAGTGCTCGCCCCTGGCCCTGGAGGCTCTGGCTGCCTGAACCCATGCTGATGGTCTAAAGCCTCCTCAGCTATTGAACTAAGTCTCCTCTGGTTCCCATCACCTTTAACACCAGTGTATCACTGGCTGTCTGTGGGTCTGCATTTTCTCCTCCAGTGAAGAGCTGCTCTGTTGAAATGGTTTGTTTCCATCATTTATAAATGCCTCTTTCCACTATTGCTTTAGCACTCTCCCTGTCAGTGTGTGTTTAAGCTATCAACACCTGTACCTCAACTTACCCTTTGAATTATGTAGAAGTTGTAAGGGCTGCCTATTGTAATGTCATCTTCATTAATCAGCCTTTTAATTTTGCAGTATATTGCTGCTAGGAGTGAAGAAATGCCTGATTTGTCTTTGGCTTTCACCACAGCTGTTTGCTTCCATCCTTTAGTTGCTACTTTCTGTGGGATGCAGGAGCCTGAAAAAAATTCTCTTTAAAATCTCTGTGCCAAATTTGGGTCTATTTGTTCCCTCTTCTGTTAATTAACGTGGTACACTATTGTGGCCTTGCAGCAACAATGCAGCAGAGCTCAGGGTGAGACCTTATAGGAAGAAAAGGTAATTTTATTTTACAGTAGAACTGGTCTGTCTGCCTCGTGCTCTCACACCCACACACTCCCATGCCGAGCCTGTCCACACAGCCCGGGCAGTGTTTCCAGATTACTGATTCCATAACACACAAGACAAGAGGCACAGCCTGGTGCACCTTCCTCTTTGCGTCTCTTGGTGTTTTAGAGTTGTGGTAATGTTCTGGTTTTTCATGTAGCCACTTTTAGGGCTTTTCAGTGATTGCTCTCTTTCCTCTCTTCTGAGATTGAGATTGAGATTTATTCTCTCTCATTTATCTCTTCTTCTGACTGCTTTGAAGCTCCAGTCCTATTCTGTTCCCCTTTTTTTCTGCTCTCCCTTGTTTTCTGGAACTGAGAAGCTGCATGTAGATCTGGCACAACTTTAATGACCTGCTAGTCTAGGTGCCAAAGCCACATGTCCCTTCTACCTCTTCTTTTATCTGGTGTTCCCACATTAAACCATCTCCATTCAGACTGATTTTAGTGTTTCTATTACAGGTTTCTACAAATTCAGGATGGCAGAGACCTGTAGGAGACCATGGTGGTCCCCAGGAATGATTTCTATAGGATATCCATTCCTTCTTTCAACTTTTTAATGGATTTCTGGACCTTTGTATCACTCTCACACTCTCTGTTGATTGTGCTGGGATGACTTATCTGACAATCAGTGAATCTACTCCAGTCCATCGGCTTGTTCCTTTGCACTTGCACTGAAGGCTTTTCAATAAGGGTTTGCAGCCCTATCAATAACAAGGCTGGCTTATTTTCACATGTTTTGAGACAAACTGCATGTTCTTGATGGTGTCTTCTTCTCTCTGCACAAAAAGGAAATTTAAATATAAAAATTATTTGGCAACAGTGGAAGAGCTCTGAGTGTGTTTGCCCTAGACGACGCGCTTGTGATATCTTTTATTTACTCTTGTCCATAGTCCCACCACCTTGATACTACCAAAGAAAGCAATTATTAGTGCAATTGCCACTTTTGTGTGGCTGCTTTACTGGCAAAGAGTGTATGTAATTAATTTATTGTTATCTAAATTCTTATTTGTTAGCTGTTTCTACATATGGTATCTCTCCACAAGCTTTTAAGGAGTTCAAAGTAACACTGTACCTTGCTTTGGGGTAAGAAAACTTTGCTCCTGTCTGGCATCATCTGTCTACTTCATATAGTGCAGAACCAGTTCAGTTTTATACTAGGTACCCCTGTTGGTTGTCCTCAATTGCCTTTAGCACAGGATAACATTGCTTGTTGGATTCATTGAAAGGCATGGCAAGTACAGTTGTAGGGAGCACAATGCCTGAATAAACAATTATATTCCTTCAGTTTTGTGAGGGATAACAAATCCAGTCTTCAGTACTTCATGCAGAAACTCTGGAGAAGCACTTCGTCTTTGTCTGCCACCAGGGAAATGACAGAGGTAGCTGTATTAGCACGCCAGGGAAGTGTATCCTGGTGATGTCCACACTGGTAAGTAGCCCATCCCAGCAGGAGCTGATCACTAAGGTAAAATAGTGTTGGCAACGCAACACTCACATCATCTGCATTCTTGGGGGCTTTACTTTGGCCTATGTATTGTCACACTGTTGTGCACCAAGTCAGCTCCTGGTGCAAAGATTGCAGTGGTGCCCCATAGTCATCATATTTATGTGATTAGCACTGGTCTGCACCAAAAGTCTGGCGGTCCCTGGTGTGGGCTGGATACAGCATCCTCTTCTTTGGGAGCAGAGAGGAGGAGGGGAGAGGGATTATGGCTGGAGGAGGTAGAGCTGTTTGTATGGGCTATAGTAGACACCTGATTCAAGTATTGAACTTAGTAGGCCAATAGCTGTAGCCTTTCTGAGTGAAGATATTGTCTGCTTGGCAGAGATTGACAAAAGACCCTCAGTTAGATGCTTTGAATCAACCCTTTGAGGGACCTTCTCCTGCCCCTGGGCGTGGGAGTGAGGCAGTGATACCAGCCTCAAAAATGGCAAATTTAAGTGTGGTGGTACACTCAGCAGTGTGCATGTCCATCCAGGCTCTGAGCTTGGGCTCCTAAATGCAAACGGGGGCATTGGTACATGAACCCAGGAAATTAACTCCCAAGGTCAGGCCTTTGAAAACACCTAGTGAAGAAGGCAGGCAATTACTAAGTATTCCAAGTGTGGTGATGCATCTAAATTCATTTGTCAGTGACACCAGGAGTGTCTCACTCCAGGATGGAATGTACTCTTCTGCTCTAATGTGAGGGCACTGGTGACATTAGGCTTTCAAATTTTATGTTGGGAATTTATGGCCTGCATGTGCATCAGAAGCATGACTTTAGGCTGTCATTTCTAGGATCACAGGATAATTCAGGTAGAAAAGGGCCTCAGCCACCCAGTCCTGCTTTAAATGGGATCAGCTCCGAAACTAATCCACTTGCATTTACAACTGTGTATGTCATGTGATTCCTATGAAGGTTGATGCTTTTTCCCCTGTACTATATACTTTGATTAATTAAAGAGCAGGTGTAGATTAAGGAGGCTCTATCACATATTATTTGTAAAAGTGTAATCTTAATAAACTGAGGAAAAATTCTATTGTCCTCTAAACAGTTTTTCTTGGAAAACATATTTCAGAATTTTTGATAATAATTTTGAAAAGCCATTGCTTTTGTAATTCTTTATGTTGAAAATGGCTTTCAGTAGCAGAATTAAATGTGATTTCTTCACCTTGGCAAGCAGGCAAATCACATGAAGTCACCAGTTTACATCACACATCTCCTTTGGAGAAAAGACTTGCTACTTTTGAGCCTTGTTACTGATCAATGGTCTAACAAAAAAACCTCACCAACAAAGCAGTGTTAGGAAATACCTGTTCAACCACCCCTGCCAAAAACTTTCTATAACTATAACCCAGGATTAGCAAACATACTAATACATTTTTTCTCCCATTGGGCCTATTTTTTTTTAGAAGTAATACAAATTGTTCACAATTGTATTTGACATTTCCTCCAGTCTATCTATCATAAAAGAATGATGCATCTGAACATGAAGGATCTTGAAGCATAGGAAAAGGTTGCCTGGTAATGCACAAATAGATCACAAAGGGAGTTTTCTTCTCTCTCATTCCCATTATAATTCTCTAAAGGAAAGTATCATTTTTATGTCTCCTCCTTCAAGCAGCATGAAATCTGTGTCCACAGAGCCTGAATATTTGCCATGGGAAAACAAAACAACAAAGATAAAAAAAATACTTTAAAATATTTTAGAAAGTAGGGGACAAAAAACCACAACCATGTTTGCTGTTATTACTAGTAAGTTGTGTTTAAAATTAATTGCATCAGTGGACTTCTGGAAAAACAATCACATGAGCTATTACATCCAAATCTAAATAGGGAAAATTATTCATAACACAGAATGAATTTTATTCAAATATTCATAAAAAGTAGGAATAAGTCCCAAACCTTTACACATGCATTTGATGGTCAAGATTATGAATATAGCACTCCTCAACCCTTACCCCCTGCATACCCTGCTGCACAGGCACAAGAAGGGAAAGCCAGACTGTTTAAGGTGCTCACTCCTGCATATCAGTGGCCAAGGTCTATGCTCACACTGCTCTTCCTGCATGTGGGGGATGGAGGTAACCTCTGGCAGAGGAACAGCAATAAGCAGCTGGTGATGGTAACTTTTTAAACTGTTCCAGCTAGGTCTGCCAGATTTAATCTGATCA
The DNA here is from genome assembly GCA_013399195.1 of Dicrurus megarhynchus. Classification (NCBI taxonomy): domain Eukaryota; kingdom Metazoa; phylum Chordata; class Aves; order Passeriformes; family Dicruridae; genus Dicrurus; species Dicrurus megarhynchus. Next base: position 149,004 of record VXAD01006092.1, read on the forward strand.
TATCCTGTCATGGGGAAAAAAAAACCCAAACAACTAATTACTTAAACCTACCCTCTTGAATGCACTCTCTAATTTGAGGTGATTCACCTTTTGGTGATTTATGAGATATGAGGGACATGGCTTCTTGAAGAGTACAGTATTTAACTTATTAGCGTTGAAGAAAACAAAAATTGACTACACACACCACAGTTTGAAATCTGAACATGTTGTCTCAAATTAGACAGGGAATGGAGACACATAAATGACAAAGCCACTTTTAAAAGGGCTTTGCACTTCCCAGCCACCCCACTGCAGGATTTGTGCATCTTCGTCGTGCAAGTATGGAGCTTACATCTTACATGGGTCCTCATTTTGTGATTTATCCCTTTAAAAATTGCAGGAACCCCTCTGCTTTTCAGAGCAGTCTTAAGAAGAGCAGCTATTTTTGGGTCACTGGTGGTCTGGACTCATCTGGCAAGCAGAACAGATGTGATGGATCAGTCTATTGGACAGCTGCAATTATTAAGCATCATTCTTTTCCTTGTAATCTGGCAAGACCTTGTTCAGTGAGGAGCAGAGATCCCACAGAGATGCTCTGAAGATACTTTCCTGCATTTGGCTTATGAGAACAAGATATGATGAGCTCTGTGGCCAAAGGCATAAAAAAAAAAAGAGGGAGAGAGAACCTGTTAAACTTATTATCTGTGTTATGGAAAATGCCTAAGGATCCCAAGGAACATGAAACTGCCAAGCAGTAGACACAACAAAAATAGAAGCAATGCCCTAAACTTTTTAGATTGTGTAGATAATGTAGAGAAACGAAGAGAAGACAAAATGTTCTGTTTAATTCCCACCTTGCCGGTGGGAAATTGAGGCAGACAAAGATGAAGTGACTTCACTGCACACGAGAAATCCCTGGCACAGTCACAGATCACAAACCCCAGATATTCCAGAACATCACCATCAGCATCACCAAACCCTCTTTTGTTCCCAGATTTGTCTCCTGGTTTACACTGGTGGTTTTTATCTGCACAAAGACTTTCATGTTACTGCCTCCTTATTTCTTTTTTTTTTTTTGTACATAAGCTTATAAATATTAACTATATATTGCACTTCATGCCACACCTTAGATCAAAGTGTGCCTTCTATCAAAGGCAAGTGGTTAAACTTCAGGCGGGTTAAGCTGACCCTCCTCCTTCCCCGGCATGACCCTTGTGAATGCTTGGTCGAGTCACGGGAAGGACAGTGATGGCTCGGAGAAAGGCCATGATGACCTCTGCTAATATTAACAAGTTTCGCTCCCCGTGAACACAGCAAGGATTCATTAGCACAGGGAGGATCCAAAAATATATAGGATGAAGAAAATTAGGCAAATTAAAGATGCACTCAATTTTGCCTCCTCTAAAACGGATTCCCAGAGGAGTGCAGTCAGTTTAACTAGTTTAAAAAGCTGCAGTGTCTAGAGGCAATGTACTTAACTGTTCCCTTCTTCCTTGCACTTTTAGCACCCAACTCCTTGTCTTTTCCTAGCTGCCAGAAGGGTTTATGCTGGCTTTCCCCCCCTCCTACAGCCCAACATGGGCTTGTTGCATGTTTTCCCAAAATTTTTAGCCCCCATCCCTGGGCTTGACTCCACTAGCAGCCAGCCAGCTCTCACCAATCTGGGGTGGTGCAGCTGCAGCAAGCTGCTTTCTGGGTTACCCAAGCCTGGAAAGGCACTCAGGGCCTCCAAAACCTTTCATATCCCTCCAGTTGCTCCTTAATGTGTAAAGCAGGAGTGTTCCACCAGAGCAATCAATCGATGCTTTCCTTCAGCGTGGTCTGTACGAGGGTTTCCTTGGAACCTCCCTGCAGCAGGCAAGCGAACCACCAAGAGCTGATAATCTTCTAATTAGTAACATGGAGTTAGTGAATAACTCATGCTTTACAAATAAGTCAGCACATGGAGGTCTCAAGACCCGAGTGTATCCAAAGGAAGCCCGAGAGAAACTAATTGACATCTGTGGGGGCTACAAGGTCTGTTGGCTAGCCTTGCAGCTCTCCACAGCTGCTCATGCATACCCAGAGGAACTAAGGGGAGGCTGCAGGCAGCCAATTTTTAAACAAAACCAGAAACCTCCACAGCCTTGTCAATGGGTGAATATTTGTGTGTGTGGACATGTAGCAAGGGGTGTAAACGGGAGCGCATGCTGCGATTTCGGTGTGCAGTAGCCTAAGTCCTACTCATTTAGCAATGTTGAGGACAGAATTCCCCTCTTTAAGGAAAAAAAAAGAGTAAATACTCTTGTCTCTAACAGTGACTCTCACCCCCTGCCCCAAACAGAGCAGCATTACTATGCCATTAAACCTTTTGCTACCCACAGCTTTTCCTCACTCAGCGTTAAATGAGGACCCAGTGCAGCAGAGGGGTCTGCAGATGTCAGCCCTGGGCCTCCATTTCCTTGGGGCTGGTATCAGGAGACCCAACTAGTTCTGAACACCACATCCTTACTGTTGAGCAGCTGAGCCCTTGTGAGTAAACCCTGGGCAACCACTGGCAGGGCACTTCTTGCTTCAGGGGTGGAGGGAAAGTTCAACTGAGAAAAAAAGACTATCATCTGGGAAAATAAGACCCACGGCCCCTCCATTTTGAACAGAGAAAGGAAAATATTTCACTTTTGCTGCCTCTGGTGCCATCAGCCCCAGCAGCATCACTCTTTCCACTGCTGCTGGAGGGTGACCCCACCACTTCCCAGTTACCTCAGGACCATCATCTCTGGGGGCTCCTTGGAAGCGAGCACCATTCCAGGGCCCTTTCCATCACCCAAGTCCTTGTGGTGATGCCTCCTCCAGGCCAGGCAAAAGCCCTGTGGAACCTGCAGCCCAAGTGCACCTTTGCTCTCCTTACAGCACAAGCAGCAGTGCAGCGCTTAAATCCTTCATTTCAAAACTTGTAGATTTCACACGGCAAGCATGGGGAACCTTTGAAGTGGCAGTAAACCACATGGCAGAGTTTCAGTTTTCCCTGTGTTTCTAAGTCTAGTCGAATCTAGTCTTCAAGCATTTCTAAATCCAATTCATCCACAGAAAGCCTGCACGCTTGTGGGTAATTAGCTTGGAAGGTCTTTGTTGCCATAGCCTGGCTCTGTATAATACACTCTGGTAAGTGGGAGAATCTAGTTCACTTAGAATGAGGTCATGTTAAGAAACAAGCTTGCAATCCTCAAATTGCTTTTGTCACTGGAAAAACAGAAACCCCTCTCATTCAAAGCCTATTTAAAGTGGTACGATGCAAGCCCCCATCAGCATAGGTGTCATGACCCACCATGCATGCATGGTAGGTGCTCTCAAGGGCTGTGTCCTACCCCATTCACAGGCAGTTCCTGGCATTAAGTGAAGCCAAAGGTGAAGCATGGGCATTGTATCAGGGCAAACCACAAGGATGGGCTGTGCTGGGAGTAATGAAACAGTAAGGAAATTAGGAGTGAGACGCACGGATCAGAGAGAGGTTTCAATATGCAATTCAAGGGTTGAGCATATAAAGTTTGTCATATCACTCATCAGTCATTGCTTTTCCTCTGCCAGAGTATGGCTTTTTGGCTACTTCCACTCTTCTTTCTTTGTGCTAGTCATGGGACTGTGTTGTGGCGAAGGACACCTGAACTCGGGCAAAGCTGAACGTGTCAACTGGGTAAACATTCCTCCCACTGGCAGGTTTGCTGATGCTGTTTTGCTCTGTAGAAATCTGAGGATGTTTGTGGGGGAATGGCAGCCTTGTTGTGGAGCTGGTAACTGCAGGGAGCTGCACCCTGCCTTGCTGCCTCCCAGAGGGCTCCCCAGTGAGGGGCCCAGAGAGTACAGTAGGAATTGGGAGCCTTTTCACGCGATGCTCGTAAGACAGAAGGCCAGTAACCCGTTCTTCCCCAAAGAGGGGAAGGAAAAGTGGGCAGGGGAAGCAGGAGACATCAGGCAGTTTTCATCACCAACCCCTTAGTACCTCATTTGGAAAGGACCTTAAAAGCACATGGGATTGCTGTCATATAACTTGTTTGCACCACTTGCTTCTACCTAGAGCTACTGTTCCCCGGCTTCCCACCTCCCCAAGTCTCACCTACAATAATCCCTATCATAAGCACCTCTGCAGAACACCCCTCTGCACAATGCGGGGGGAAGCCCTGCCTGCTGCCGGCCACAGAATGTCTCCATTGTGGCCTCGTGCAGGCGCTGTATATAATCTTTCTCTGCCAATATATGTCTTCGTGAGCTGCCCCCCTGTCCCCCTCCTCAAAATAAAACGACTATTCTTTTCTGTTTCAAGTAGATTTCGTGCAATAAAAAACATTTTATCGCTTCCAGTAATTGGTATTTAATTTGCAGGCCTTTACAACTTGCAAAGAACAGACTGCTTTAGCTGTAGAGCTGGTATGTGTGTGCACTTTGTGGATTTTATTCCACTGGCACTTGCTTAGTTGACTGGTGTAAAACGATACAGTTATGGTTTTGCAATCAGAAAGGCTGCAGATAAAGACCTGGAGAGACGTTATAAGGTCCTGGGTCCAATTTGAAGCAGCAGGCAAGACAATATAATTTTAGGGGGCGCTGCCAGCCTCAGACATCAAAACTTGACTCCTGTTAAGTGTTTTC
>VXAD01006092.1:156558-171999 GCA_013399195.1 Dicrurus megarhynchus
AGCGGAATCGACTGGCGGGCGCTCTCGGATGTACCTTGTTTTTATTTTAAAACATAGCTAAATTCACGGGCTTCTGCTTGCAATAAAGTGGCAAATAAATTATTCCTTCCCTTGAGTGTTAAACTGCTATCTGATTGAAGTTTGCTCTGATGTTTCAACAATTTAGTTCTGTAAGGAAGGGGTGGGAGGAAAATAGTTGTGCCCTTAACAGAATAAGTAAATAAATAATTAAAGCCCTAAATAGTCTTCTGTAGGGAAGAAGTTAATATACTCAATTATTTTCTGAAAAAAGATCATAACATCTGGAAATTGATATCAAATGGTGTACAATCCCTGAGAGACGATAAACTTCCACTGTATAATATTTCCACTAGAAATCTTAATAATCCCATAAATCTTCCTTGTGAATTGGGAAAATGTAACAGTTCATTGAAATACTCATTGGGAAATAATTGAAAAAATGTAATAGTTCACTGAAATATTCGTAGTTTTTTTCTTTCTTTGGTGCTGTTGCTAACTCTGTGCATGTGTGTAAATATTCCTACTTCGTTTTAAAGACATACACGGAATATTCCCTTGAGCGCTGCATACCATAAAAGAAAAATATGCCCTTTTGACTTATTAATCATTATTACAGAGTTCAAAATTGCAGCGTCCCTCGCACATTACTAGAGAAGGCAAACAATTCTCTCTGTGTGTATTTCGTGTTGCTAAATTCAGTACAAACTTTACAGCTCTCAACTTTTTTCCCTCTTTTTTTTTTTTTTTTTTCCTTCCCCTCACAGACTCTTCCTATTCTGCTCGAGTTATCCAGGGCAACTGAAAGCAAGGGGGCTACTCGCCCATTATGCTGACCCACTGCATCGTAATTAATTACACACAAAGGCAATTGCTTATTGTAATTCACCTCGTGAATGTTTAATTTTGCAGAAGTAAAAGTAGATGAGGATTTGAACACGTCTAGACTCCCTGTAATGAATATATGAGTAATTAATGTTGCTGGAAAGATACAGCTATCTATATATTAAAAAAAAATAGTAATGTGATAGAGAAGACGTGAGCATGTGTGAGCGCATGTGTTTGCTTGTACCTTGGTGTAGGAGAGAGGAGAGCATTTATATGTTTTGGTGCTGAATTAATGTATCCCTTTGGTTACGTTACTACAAGTCGGAATAAAGACAATTAAGCCCTTAGCATTTCTGTCACACTCCATTAATTACTGTAGCCGCTGCTGTCCCGACCACTTCGTAACATATTCATCAGGTACGATACCAGTCCAGCAGCATCAGCCGGCGAAGTAGGCTATTGTTAGTTTAAACTATAGCCTTTCAAATGTTCTTTATTTTACTTTTCATACAAGATTGTTTTCCTCTCCTTTAAAAATGTTTTTCTAAAAATAAAACTCAACATAAATGTTTTAAGATTAGATTTGCGGGGGAAACAGTTTAATTTTCACCATATGTTGCCACAGCAGTTTGTAGATTAAAAAAAAAAATCTTTCCACTAAAACTACCAAAAAAAAGAGTCTAATATAAAAATGTATTCTTCCCAAAGCGTCTCCCTCCTGTGGGCTATTTTACAGCTCGCAAATAAATCTTTAAGGTTGCAAGGAAGGGGAAAAAACAAAAGTGCCCCGATGACAGAAAAGCAAATCCTGCCATGATAATGTCCTTTATTAATATTATAGATGTGTAGTGTGCTGGATGGATCAATCATATCCATTCACAATCAGGATTAAGAGAGCCTATTTTAATGAAAATCTATTAGTCTCTCGCTTGAGACACGGATGCTGCTTAAATCAATAAACAGCATAAAAGAGAATACGACGCAGGTTTCTAAATTAAAAAAAAAATCCCATCTATGAAATGTGTTAAGACTTCTGTAAAATCCTGAAACCCTCGATCAATACTTATAAATATTTAATTTTTTTTTTTTTTAAACACAAATTGAAAACCATTAACACTGCATCCATTCTTATTATTAAAACAAATTGTCCTTGGAATTATGTGCTGTGGAAATGGAGCCAGATTGAAAGGGCATCCTCTGAAATATGTTTACTCGCTTTCATGTAAACCAATAAAGATCTGCAGGAGTCTGTAGCGTGAGCAGAAAGGTTTGATGTACAATGTCCATGATTACAGTCCCTGAATTAATCACGAGAGAGAGAGAGGGAAGGAGGGAGGAAGATGGAGAGAGAGAGAGGACTCAGTTATCTACTCAACAAAATCTTGCTCTTCGGGTCAGCGCCTATTAAAACGTGGATTAAACCGATGATTTTTCTGTTTGCTTATTTGCCCCATTTCGACCAAATTAAGCCGAAGGGGGAGGGTGGGAGGAAATCAGTTTCGCCCTACGTCATACCATGAGTCAATGTACAAATGTAAATTCCTCCTATAAATATGAAATTCAATACTTTGCCTTGGATATGCTTAAAGCTAATGCAACGTTTAAATTCATTCATGATTATTCCTCTCGTTTAACTCGGAGAAAAACCACAATGGTCAAGAGGTTCCTTTGAAAGAGCAATTAAAATATAACGCATGGGTTGATACCACGCTAAATAAATGCCTCTTTGCAGTCCAGGGTCCGGACTATCCCCTGCCAGGCTGCCCTGCTCGCAGATGCCCCCTCTCATTCTGGGGAGGGGGCAGCCAGGGGGCGGGCTGGGGTCTGTAGGGGGGATTCAGCCCCATAGGGTCGGAGGTGGGGAAAGGAAGGGGGTGGAATAAACGAGCCACCCCTTTTGTCCAGTTAGGACCCCCAGATGGGCAGAGGGCTCCTGTCCGTTGCCCCAGGGCAGTAGGGAGGGAAGAGGAGGAGGTTTTGGGGGCGTGATGCCTCGCAGGTGAGCCGGCAGGCCGGGCTGTCGGGACAGCCCTCAACGTGCCGCTGGTGGCCGGTCCTGCAAGGGGTATTCTCAGAGAGCGGGGTGGCTTGTGGCACGGCAAAGGGGTACCCGCGGTGAGCCGGGGGCAGAAGGAAGCTCCGAGGAGTGCTGGTGACTTTTTAGTTTTGCGACAGGGTCCCAGGAGTTCCGTTCCTGCAAGGGAATGGGATTTGGACGGCAGTTCCTTCCCCCTCTTCCTCTCTCTCTCCTTCCCTTTATCCCTCCCTCCATCCCTCCTCCCCAGCCCGTTCATTATCAGGAGCAGCAATAAAGGTAATTTCTCTCTGAACCCGCCGTCACAGTTTGTAGTGGGGTCAAAATTGCCCCCCAGTTTTGTTTCTACCTGCACGACCTTGCCCTAGGTCCCCGCAAAGCTGCGGGCTGCGCAAAGAGGGGGGCCCCGGGGGCGCTCCCCGCCTCCCGCCGCTCCCTGCCGCGCCGCTGGCACAGGACGGGACGGGCCCGTCCTCCCTCGCAGAGATCCGCGTTGCGGGGCTGCCCGCGCTTCTGCGCCCTCCGCCGCCTGCCCCCGCGAGGGTCCGCGGCGTGGGGTGGAGGCCGGATCCCCGGGAGAGTTGAGCTTTGCACTGGTCCTTTTTTGTTTGTTTGTTTGCTTGTTTGCTTGCTTGCTTTTATTATTTCCCCGGTTTTCTCCCTCTCCTTTTCGGTGCTTTGTTTCGCTTTTCCCTTTCGGAGCGAGTCTGAGGCAAGTTCTCCCCGGCCGCAAGGTTCCCCCCCGGCGGCCTCCTTGCTGCCGTCGAGGACGGCCGGTGGCGGTGGCCCGCGGGCTGCCCCGCGCCGAACTGCGCCCCGCGCGTTGCGGGAAGCGGGGGGCAACCAACCTTCCCACGGGGCGTCCCCGCGCTGCTGGGAAGCAGGGAGGGAGGGATGAGGAACAGGCCAAGGATGGGGCATTTCCCCCCCTCTAACTGGGGAGGCTTGGATTTGCCCCTGTGCTCGGGGGCCGGAGCCGGCGGTGGCAGGAGGCGCTCGGGGGTCTCCGGGAGGAGCGCGGCCCCCCGCTCGCGTGGGCTGCAGGCGTGGGGCCGGGCGCAGGGGGGAGCTGCGGGGAGGAGAGAGGGACGGGGACGAGAGGGAGGAAAAAGGGGATCCGGCGGACTTGATGCGAACTCCGGCAGCTCGGGGAAGCCGACGGACACCCTGCCTCTCCGGCCTTGGGGACGCGGAGTCAGTAAATATTTATCCTTGATTGCTGCTTGCTGCGAGGGAGGCAGAGGAAGACGGCACAGTGGGGATCGGTGCCGTTCGAGCCGAGGGATGGGGAAAGTTTCCGCGGCGGCGGCCCAGCCCCGGTACGGAGCCTCTCCCACGCGGGAACGCGTGCCGGTGTCCCCGCGTGTCCGTGACACCCTCGCACCACGCACCAGCCTGCACAACAATCCACTACGAGCCCTTACACGCGCAGACCGCATGAGAGTGACACAAGCAGCGTGTCGTGCCGGGATCTTTCCTCAGCCATACGTTACTTCCCCGTCTATCGTTTGCCTTTATTATTTATGTGGTGCTGTGTGATATACATTAGAGCCTCCGATTTGATTGGCGTTTGCGATGACAAGACCTGTTTGTTAAGTTGTAAGGCTTCCTCCGCTCCCTCACTTGTTAAACGAACTCTGGAGGAAGGATGCCACCGAGACACGACAATATAATAAATGTCAGGGATATCCGCAGTGCCGAGATCAAATGATCAATCCTTGTCCCCTAGATAATCATTTTAAATTCGCAGAGGGGGAGATTGATTTTTTTTTTTTTTTAAGCCCTTTATTAATTGCTTCCTCGATTATTATTTTTTCCCCTCCTCCTGTGGAGGTGTTAACTCTGGTGCTGGGGGCACATTTGGATTAATTAAACGTATTTTTAGTGTTTTAATGTTCTGCTAATTTTCAGAACAGTCCCACACTCCCCCGGAAAAGAAACAATGGCCCCTTGCTCCAACAAGGAGCCTGCTTTGGTTGCGATTCAGAGCAGAGGGTGGCGTGATGATGGGCTCTGATTATCTCAAACTCGAGGCGAGGGAAAGAGAAGGACGTAAAAAGCCAAACGACCAGAAGACAAAATTCCTTCAAATACCGAATAACCCTTCGCGCTAAAGCCCGAGGAGAAGAGAGAGAAATAAATAGCTGGGAAGTCGACTCCGCATGGGGATCAAACGGTGCGGAGAGGCGCTGGAAATGCCGGCGCTGTTATCTGGAGATGAATTTCAGGCAGCTATTCAGGAGCACAGAATAATAATTATTCCAGGAGTACAACAAAAATAACTGCAGCCTACCAAGAACAAAGTGGGGAAATTATTGCCAGTTCTATGTTAAATCCAGCAGGATATCTTTCGTTCGGGGAAAAAAAAAAAAAAAAAAAAGGTTTAATGCTCTATTTGTCGTGTACACAGTCCCGTGTTAACAAATTACCCCTCTGCTGCATGCAGCAGGATAGCTAGACATCCTGAGAAACATTTCAGATTTTAATTTCCCCCTACAGTACCTTCAGACAACATAATAACAATAAACAAGAAAACAGATCCTGCAATGTTCACACACGTCTGGAGAGACCCCCTACCTATGGATACCCCCCAGCCAAACAACCCACTCCAAATCCTCCGAACACACCGACACGGATCTCCGAGGCACCTCGCAACTTGTTTAGCTGCAGCACACGTCCCCCTCCGTGCACCCACCCACCCACCGCCAGCCAGATCAGGCAGTACTTTTAAAACAGCATTTTTGTTTCGCCGATTATTTTGACCGTTTAATTAAGAAAAATTAGCTAAATAGCAAATCAGGTAGAATTTACAATGATTACAACAAATGCACGTCTCTGGCTTTTTATTCATTACCTTTTTTATTGAACACTCATTTTCCTTTCCTCTTGACAGCGATACATTTAATTGCAGGAGCACAGTTATTTGGTTAGCTGTGGGTCCGTTTTTACTCACAGTGTTGCCACGCACAGGATGTCCTAAAAATCAATTAAGTCTTCCTCGACTCTCATTTCTGCAACCCATTTACAGAATGTAGATACCTATTTTCATGTTTTCCTCTTCCCCCCTCCCTCCCTTTTATTCCTCTCTCTCTCTCCCTCTCTTCCTCTCTCTCTCTCCCTCCCCCCCGCTTTTTCGCTGTTGCCTCTTTGCCTCCCTAAATCAAGGTGCAAAGATGCCAAAGAGTGATGAAATGAAAAGAAAGCCAATTGCTGGACTGAGGTGGGGGAGATAGCTGCTCGGAGTCCGCCTGCGACTATGGAGCAGTCAGTAATTGCTGGAGACAGGGAGAGCTGGGGGTTGGGCTGAGGTAGCCATGTATAAATAGTGTGATCTCAAATTGAAAGGCATAAATAACAGCAGGAGTGATCTAACCCTATACAGCCCATCTTCTACGTGCAAAAACAGCGTGCGGAGGACGGCCACATCTCCGATTGAAAACAAGTGGATCTCTGTGGATAAGATCACCGGGCAGCCATGGAAGAACTTACGGCTTTTGTATCCAAATCTTTTGACCAGAAAAGCAAAGAGAGCAGCAGCGGCAGTGGCAGCGGCAACAAGAAGGAGACGATCACGTACAGGGAAGTTTTGGAGAGTGGGTTGGCTCGCTCTAGGGAGCTTGGAAACTCTGATTCTAACCTGCAGGACATGACCGAGAGCAGCAACCATTGCCCGGTGCATCTTTTCAAAGACCACGTAGAGAGCGACAAGGACAAACTGAAGGAGTTCAACACCGGCAGGACAGCGGAAGGTAAGAGCAGGGCTGGGCGCTCTCCGCCCCGCGCTTCTCGCCGGCAGCCCCGGTCCCCTCCCCGGCCGTCCCTGGCTTTCCGCAGCGGGGGCGACTTGGTCACCGCGGCCCCGGTTCCGGCCCCGGCGGGGCGAGCGGGATCGCCTCCCGCATCCTGCTTCCCTCTTGCGGTCACCTCCCTCCCGCAGCGGCGGGAACACAGGCTTAGGAACACGTACTCCTGCATGCATAACGTGAGTGTAGCCGTGAAAAATAAGTCACAACTTCGGTCCTGCCCCCCCGCCAGCCCCCGTTCACATCCGAAATCGATCCGGTGCGTTAGGCGTTCTCTCGCCTGGGGGAAAGGGAGCAGCGCAGCACGTCAGACGTTTTTGTCTATCTGTGTATTTTTGTACGAGGAAACCTTGTCCTGGGAGTTTTAATGCCTTAGGAGACCTGTTCTTCCTGCTTCCGGGCCGTCAGGATGCTGCCGCTTGTTCTGGGAGAAAGCGGCATGTGGAGAGGGCTCTCCCTGGACATTTTGTCTTGGGTCGGTCAGCCTGTCCTACTCAGAGGCTCCGACCGGCGGGGACGAGAAGGAGGAAAGGAGCCTGGCAGTGGGGCAGCTGCCCGGACCCGGTGAGACAGAACGTCGCTGCGGCGAGAGGCACCGGCCGGCCCGGCCGACTGGTCCCTCGGTCCCCTGCCAGTTGTCTCACCTGGGCCAGGGCAGCGCGGCACTCCGCCGACCGACGGGCAAAACGCCATTCCTTCTCTAAGCAACGACAACAATAACAACAAATTAAAAATATGTATATTTTTTGAAGCAAGACAACTAAAAATCCCGCACAGGCTCACAGGGGAAGGACAGACTAAAAATGAACGGGGGGGATTAGAAAGTTGAGAAAGTGTCTCTAGGCAAGTTAGACAGGTGGACCTGCCTGGGGAGCTGCTGGCTAGCTTGGGGTAATAAAAACCGGTTAATAGGTTGGGGAGCAACAACCAGCCTTTCAGCTGTTTCCTACTGTTTGATCTTGTTTAATATAACACTGGGAGATTTAATTTACAGCCCCAACTTTTATTTAATATCCTTCTCTTTTCTACCGGCTTCCCAAACAGAAGAACGGGGTATAATCATGTATTCGGGTACCCGTATTTCTGCAAAAGCCAGTACCACTCAGCTCTGCTTATTTTCCTTCTCTGGTCGAGAGACTGAAAAACAAGAAGGTTCAGTTTAAGGGAATCATTCGCGCAGGAGATGATTTTTTAAAAATGAAAGCAGGGCACGCTTCAGGAATTAAAAATAAAATGCGAACGAACGAAAAAACCCCCTCTACTACTCTCCCTTTCCCCGTGAATCGAAATTCTGACTTGTATGTTTAGCTAATCTAATCTATGGAGAGAGGCTGGGGGTGGGGATGGAAGGGAGGAGTTGGAAAGAGCTGAGATGCTTGTGACAGTTTAAATTCATGCCAGGTTTCAGTCTAATTTCAACTGATTCCGGCGTGTGATTTCAGTCCCACCGATATGCTAGTTAATATTTTATACCTATCACGGACATGCTGTAGCCTCGGAAAAGAGACAGCTTTTGAACTTGCCTGATTTTCCCTAGGCATTTGCTGGGTTAGCACCCTCGTCTTTTCATAGGGATTCCCTTTACAGGAGAAATGAGAACAAAACACCATTAAAACCAACCACCGAATATCCTCATCCGGAGGCCAGACCCTTCCCAAAGTTTTATGCAGCCAGTATCAGCCCGGAGCCCAGAGGAACGATCATGGCCAGGGACAGTTTTCATCTTGGAAGTGAAAACGAGTGCTTCGACTTGGGTCCGGCCTTACTTAAGCCCCGATGGAGTTCAGGACGCTTTATTACGTTTAATTAACTTACGATTTGCAGTTTATAATTTGCATTTTGGGATGCCCCTAAGTATATAGGTTAATATATGTGCATGTGCACATTTCTCTGTGTGTATGTATACACACGTATATATGCATATAATACCTGTGTTTTTGGTGAGGGAAAAGGGACTTAATTCGGGATCATCCGCAGACGCGACTCCCCGCAGATCCACACCACCCAGAAGGTGAGGCACGACAAAGGAGGCAGTCAGAACAGGCTCGTCCCGGGACTCCGCCGGTGCCCGCGCTGGATGCGCACCCGGCGGGGCGCCCCAGGCAGGCAGGGGATCCCGGGGAAGCGGTTCAGCCTAAAGCGGTGTCCCCTGCTCCAGCATCTCTTCCTCTTTTCGTTAGCTGGATTTAAAAGAAGGACAGTGTCTTAGGCCTCCCGGCATAAAGGAAAAGGGGAAAAATTATAATAATAAAAAAGAAGGAAATAATTTGCCAAAGCAAAAGAAATTTCCCTGTCCAAGACAGAAAAAGGGAACTGTTTTACCCGCTGCCCCCACATCCCACTTCCCCTCTGCTCGGGACAAGCATGCTCAGCGGTTGCCTCTGGTCTCAAGCTCTCCACGAGCACTGTTGGAGTCCCTGAAAGGTTGGGAGGGTTCCTGCTCTTTCGGAGGGGCTGGGAGTGACCCATGGCCCTGGAGTTCGCTGTCCCGCGAAGGGCTGCGCGGGACCGCTGCCCCCAGGATTTCGACCCGCTGGCACGTATTTTGGGGGAAAGAGGGTTGATAAGGAGGAGAGAGACGGGCGGTCTCGGTCTCCTGCCCAGGGAAAGTTTTTTACGAGGCAAATATTTTCACTGTGGCTTCACCATGACAGCGGTAGGGAGCTTCTCGAATAATCCTCTCTGGGAGAAAACGTCGCCGGAGAAACCCCCTTCCCCCACCTCTTCCCACTGCCTGGAGGTATCGGGGGGCCGGCGGTTTTCCTACCAACCCCTTCCCCGAACTGCTCCTGCCAACGGGCGGCAGGGCTTCCTCCTCACCCTGGAAAGAAAATAAAATGATATTTATCTGTATAGGTTTTCTGATAGGGCACCAGGCAGGCAAGGCAGCGCGGCTCCCTTCCTCCCTCCGGCCCTCGGGCGAGCTGCCCCCTGCCCGGCGCGGAGTCTGTAGCGGAGCTCAGCCCCCCTTGCCCCTGCGGGGCCTGCCCGGGGACCTCCTGCCCGCCCGCCAGCTGCACCCGCAAGTTGTGCTGAGTTTGGGGACGAAGAGGGGAGGAGGGAGACCCCCGTGTGAGAGAATTTCGAAGAGGTGCGAGGGGAGGCTCAGTGTCGTTTTCTTCTTCCCCCCTCCCGGCAGGGATCTACGAATGCAAAGAGAAGAGGGAAGATGTGAAGTCAGAAGATGAAGACGGACAGACCAAGCTTAAACAAAGGAGAAGCAGAACCAATTTCACACTAGAGCAGCTGAACGAGCTGGAAAGACTTTTTGATGAGACTCACTATCCGGATGCCTTCATGAGGGAGGAACTAAGCCAGAGGCTGGGACTGTCTGAAGCTAGGGTTCAGGTAAGAGAAAGGCTCTGTTCCTGGAAACGTCCTCACCTCACTTCCTAACTGCCAGCGGATCCTAGCACAGTGCCCCGTTTCATGCAAAACGGGGAGGTGAAGGCAGAGGTGACACGTGTGATGGGGAAGCTGTTTGCAAGTCTGCCGTACCTGTCCTGCCAAACAGTTATTCTGCTCTGGGAATACCTGCCCGTGTCTTGCATGTCCTAGGAAAGCGGTTTAATTTTTTTCTTTCTTTTTTTTTTTTTTTTGGTATATGTGTGGGGTAGGGTAGTTGGGTGGTGATAATGTTGACAAGTCTCTAATAACTCGACGACTACTTTTTAAATTTAAAATTTCTTTTTCCCCTTGCAAACGTGCCATTTACTCTCCCTTAATCCTTACTTTCTTCCCGCTTTTTATTTTATGGGGCCATCATGGGGAAAAAAAAGAAAAAGGCCAGAAAACAATTGCCTGAATGAGGCTAGACAGTTTGGGTGCTGAGGGACGGGATTAGCCAGGGCCGGGGGAAAGGTGCCGGCTCTGATTCGCACAGCAAGCGTATGAATGCATGCCACCCCATCTGGTGGAGGTTCCCCCCGTCCCTCCCATCCCGCTTCAGAGGCAGCTAAATGCCAATTAGACTTCGAAATCTTGAAAATAGATCCCGGTTGCTGTAGTCCTGGGGCCACCAGAGCTGTCTGTTTGGGTGGCTCCACATCGATTATTTTAAAATTTGATTTTCAGTTTGGTGCAGAGGAAAAATACTCCCTTTTTCCCCAAGCCAACTAGGGAATGCTTCCACAAAACAGATGTAATATTAAAAGAAACCAAACTCCCCAACCAACATAAAAATAATTATAAAAAATCAACCAAGAAAAAATTAATAAGATCAACCTGTGGCTCTCTGAGCAGGCCCAGAGCAGAGAAACCTGAAGGAAATCTCTTCTTGGATTAAAATTCTGTGCTTGGCCTAACAGACACAAACCAAACTAAAACTCAAGAAGAAAAAGTCACCAAGGCAACCCCTCCACAGAACAAAACGCCTTCACACCCTGGAGATAAGAGATGCCCATGTATATGTGCATCTGCCCATAGGAGTGTGCAGGTGGCTACACAGAGGCATGGGTATGGCTCTGTGGGCATGGATGGAGGCCTCCATGCCTTGCCCTCACTCCCGGGGCACAGTGGGAAGTTAAGAAATATGGCCCCGAGATGGAGTGGGGAGAGGGGTCTGTTTGACCCCCTCCTTAACTGTGGAGAGCAAGCAGACAGCACACTGCTCAGCCAGCATTTGCCTGAGCAAGCCACTCTACCTCGCTTTAAACAACTGTCTCCTGGAGGCAAATCCTGAAATAAATGGAGTACCTAGGTTGTTTTCGGTCCTTTTTCTTTTCTTCTTTCTTTCAAGGTTTTATTCTCCCCTCAGCTCCTGCGACTCTCAGTACAAACTGAGCTGGGCAAGGGATGGTGCCGGGCATATGCCTTAGGAATGGCAGCTTGCAGGGAATATTGCAGGAGTTCTGAGTGCTGCTGGCCTACTTTCTCCTGGAAGATTGATCTAACCACACCATATAAATTAATGAAAAGATTAAACTTTTGCTGAAGGGGACATCAACTCTTATGTCATCTTCCCAGATCTTCTTACTTGAGCTCTGTAATATCTTTCCAAGGCCTTGATGTACTGTTTCTATAAAAATAAATTACTTGTAATTGAATTCTGCACTCTTTCTTTCAAGTACTTTATTACTGAGGAGCACCTTAACAGGATGTTCATAGTTACAGGAAAATTGGTGCTTCAAGTGCTTACAGATCTTAAAACAGCACACATACAAACAAACAAACAAACAAAAAAGCCAAAAAAAAAAAAAATCAGGAGGAGATTATGACCGAGATTAAAAAAAAAAGTATTTAACCATTTTATAAAAGAGGTTTGCATGGATTAAAAAACCCCATACATAAAATAAGTATAAAGAGGAAAAAGAGGAAAAATGGATAATTAATTAGGAAATAAGTGGAGAGTTAATATCCATCAATAAGTGGAAGCAGAAAAAAAAAAGACAGAAAAGGGAAGGGCATTTTTTTTTCTAATACTTTCAGAATTGTTCTCTAATTCCTATCTGAACCTCCTGTCCCTTGCTGTTAAAGGATATAGTTTCAATTTAGCGTGGAAATTTGCTGTAAATAAATTGAAGCTCCTATGGTAGCTAGTCCTTATTAACCTTTTATTTTTAGTGTTGTACTGGAAACTCATATCACCCAGCTGTCAGGGTTATAATTGAAAGTTATGAGACCATAGTGAGGAGCAGGCAGTAATTCAATTACAACAAATATCTTTGGGTTTATGGTGCAGGGCTAAATTAAATGTCATTATTCACTGTCTCTAATGGAAATCAAAAGGAAATCAGATTAGAGCATTTGTGAAAGAAATCACTGAGTGATCCTTAATGAAGAAATAACTGTCTAAAACAGTGTACTGTGCTTTACTTAGCATATTCATGACTAATTGGAATTGATCGCGAATCACACCAAGCCTGATTTATTATCGCTTAACGCAGTGGCTAATTCATCACTTTTATTCCTCATAACCTTATTTTTTCGTAGCTAAAGGGAAAGGGCACTTCGTTTTCGAGATTTAAATATAATTTCGGTTTGAAAGATGTTCTGATTTGCAAGAGAAGTTGTTTAAACGCTGCTTAAATTTCTTCTGACAATTTACACTGCTTTGGCGAGGCGGGGGGGCGTGGGGAACACACACAAGGAGATTTCCTGCAAGGATTTACCACAGTAAAAAAATGTATTATTGTCACTACAGCTCGATAATATTTTGCATGCTCATATTTAAATACGTATATACATGTGTATAAATCCCTAACGGTCCGGTTAAAAGGAGAAGGGATGCATGTTGTTAATATTTGCGTATTGCTGGTAGCGAAAAATAGGCTTGTGCCGCGCTGTGCTGTGCAGGGCAGCAGGGCGGCAGCGATGCCCACTTAGCGCGGGGAGGGCTGCGCTGGCGATAGCCGTAAGGGACAGGAACCGGGACTTGTGGGTGGGTCTGTCTGTCTGTCTGTCCGTCGGTCGGTCCGTCGGTCGGTCGATCTGTCTGCACCCGCGGCGCTCCGCAGTTGCCCGCTGCGCGCTTCCCCCACAGACACCCTAGGCAGGAAAAATGGTGTGCTAAATCAGAGAAGGCCAATTCCTACTTAAGAAAATCACTGAGGTACCCGAGGTAATTAATGCCTTCGGAAGCCTTTCTTTGCACTAATTACTCCGTTGTAAATGACCATCATTAAGGCAATTGAAGAAAGCTTGAAGGGAAAATTTGATGTAGGAAGTGCAGTTAGTATTAATTAACCGTATGATCTCTTGGCAAGTGCAAGAACATCAAAGGTTGTAGGTGTTTACTTAGCTACAAGATTTTATCAGCGGTGAAAGTCAATGTTTGTCCATATTCGGTACGTTTTGGTGTAAAGATAAGGGTCCGCAAAATATTTTGGCCCGTACTCCTGACGATGTTTTGGGGAGAGATGCTAATCAAGCACGGCAGAAGGGGAAATGTAATGAAAGTCTAAAATGCCCCTGGAAAAGAGGCACGGGAAGCGCAGTGGCAACTGCAAAGTTCTGCGATTGTTTGAGTGAGAACGGCTGGAATTGGGGCAGTATTATCGAATTACAGGCATTTCTCGGGTAGGAGCATAAGCACTTCTTTACATCCCAGCCTGCAAAAGATGCTGTTCTTGTCTGTCCAGAAGTCTGCAGAAGCGAATTTTGTTTTCTTTAACATTTAGGGAATGGGGAATGATTCAGACCCTGTCGCGAAAGTTCAGTGTCTCGCATCTTGTCGGAGATCATCGATTTCAAGCCCGGCTCGGGAGAGGGCAGGAGGTCCAGTCTCTTGGGGGCCAGACCCCGGAGTCTGACTTGGTACAGGCTGGCTCTTCCCGGGCTGCTTAAGATGACTAGGAAGAGTACGAGGGTCCCACCCGTCCTGCGGGTGGTCTTATTGTCGCTCCAGACGGGTGGCGCAAAGACCGCCACTGCCTGCCCAGGGGACGCGGGGGCCCCCGAGACTCGGTGCTAAGCGGCAGCCTCCCGATCTCTTCGGTTGCGAGGGCACTTCCCACCTCCTATGTTCAGCTGAGAGACCACAACATGGAGCAGGACCTCTTCCCCGAACAGCCCCCTCAGCAGCACAGAGAGGGGCTCACTCCCCCTGGGGTTGAGAGCGTCCCCTCGGCTGCTCCCGAGGAGGGACCTCAGCAAAGTTATTCAGTCACTCGCCTCACCCCTCCATCCCTAGCTCCTGAGAAAGTGCTCCCTTAGCAGCGGCCTAGGCCACCTCCATTTTTTGTTGTTGTTTTGTTTTTGTTTGCTTTTTCTTTTTACAGGTCTGGTTCCAGAACAGGAGAGCAAAGTGCCGAAAGCAGGAAAACCAGATGCACAAAGGTGGGTTAGGGGTGCGGACCGGCCGGGCGGTGGCGGCCTCGGAGCCCCGGGGTGCCTCCGCCACTCACCCGGCCCTGTCTCTCCCCGCAGGTGTGATCCTGGGAACCGCCAGCCATTTAGACGCCTGCAGAGTAGCCCCCTATGTGAATATGGGAGCCCTGAGGATGCCTTTCCAACAGGTAGTTAGCTCCAGTTTCACTTTACTTTCCCTCAGCAAGCTCCGACCCCCATCCGTTTGCACGGGAGGAAGCCGGACACGTTTACAAGTGCCATTTATGTAGAAGTTGGCAGGTATTAAAAACAGGCTGTAAAACTTCGTGAGGGAGACCCCGCCCGGCTTTCGGGAGCTCAGCCCTCCTCGGGACCGGGGAGAGGACGGAGCGGGGGGTCCCGCGGCCCCGGGAGGCGCCGGCGGGGCTACGGGCCCCTCCGCCTCCGTGCCATGGGCTGGCACACGGCCCCAGGCCGCCCGCAGACCGCACTGGCCTCCCGGGGACGCAGCGCCTTCCCCGGGCGGGGTGGGCCCGGCAGCACCGGTCAAGCCCGTCCGCCCTCTGCGGCTCGGTCCCGAGCAGCCCAGGGACCTTTGGTCTCCTCCTGGCGCCGGAGAGGGCCTACGCGGGAGGAGCTCTTCCAGCCGATGGGCGAAACCACGAGGGGGAAAAGCTATGCGGACCCTTGCGCTGTCGTTCCCCTGCTCTTTCCCGGGCGGGCTGTCGAGACCGATCCTTTTCCGATGGACGTGGCCACCCCGGAGGTGAGGAGGCTGCTCCCAAAAGCTCTGCCACCGTGATGGTCAGCCAGGACAGGGGCAGTGGCGGAGCGCGGGCACCGACGCCACTGTGAGGCCTGGGTGCATGCCCCAGCGAGGCACAGCCACCCGGGGAAGGCGGCTGGGAAAAGCCGGGGCGAGGGAGATGAAATTCCGTTCCCGCTTCTAGCCGGTTGTAACTCTCCCTCCCTCGGTTTTTTCTTTTTCTT